>QGMF01000033.1:0-99384 GCA_007821475.1 Lachnellula arida | reverse complement strand
CCAGCAGCTTTACTCATCCCCCCCTCCTCCGCCAAATAATGCCTAGCAAACAAATCATTCTGAATCCAAAGCACCTTATTAAACGCGCGCATAACCCTCATCTTCGTCCCCGCATCCACGCCCTCCATCCCCATGACGACCCCTACAACGATGTCTTCCACGTACCCCAGCAGCGCGCCCATGTGCATGTATTCCACGCGCAGCTCGGGCTTGGAGGCGCGGTGCTTGAAGCCGGGGCGGCCGGTGTGCATTATGCCGACGTTGTTGAGGCAGGTCCAGAAAGGGGAGGTGGGGGTTAGGTCGGGGGTGGAGACGAGGCGGATGAGGTAGTTCTGTGGGGGGGAGGTTAGTAAGGGGGTTCTACTGCAGTGCTCTGTGCCTCTACTTGTACTTGTACATGTAGACGGGATTTCAAAAAATCCAAAATCCAAATCCAAAATCCAAACCAAGCACAACCACGAAACAAACACAAACACACCTTTAAAAAATCCTTCCTCAACGCAATCTGCGGATGCTCCAACGTCAACTCCTGTACGCTACCCACAACCTCGCCCTCGTAATCCGTGTTCTTGGGCACGAAGACCTGCGCCGTGATGTCGTAGCTCAGCAGCTTGGCGTAGACGGCGTCGAGGATGGAGGGGATGAGGGGCGCGAGGAGGGGTTTGGCGGCCAGGAGGGCGTCGGTGTCCGAGGGGGTTAGGTTGAGGAAGGAGGAGAGGTAGGCGATGCGGGAGGGGAGGGAGGTGGTGAGGGAGGTGGCGGAGATGTGTTGCATTGTTGCTGGGTTGTGTATACAGGTAGGCGATTAACTGATGGTTGTGGGAGAGCTTGACTTGGATAGGCTTGTGTTTATGATAGTAAAAGAGAATACGTCAATAACGGTAAACAGCAATGATCAAAAATACAAATAGATACTCCGAATATGTATCAAACAAACTTGTAGATTCCGTGACAAGACAAGAGAAAAGAGCAATCGACTTCGACCGACCGACCCACCTACTTTTATACTCGAACAAAACCCAACATCGTTCGATTTTAACAAAGCAGTTTCTGCTCAGAAATGCAAACTCCAAGGAGATGTGACGGAGAAAGGGAGACGTGAGGTGGGATGCGCATCGATAAGTGAAGTAGAAAGTGGATAAGCACGTTGCGTTGTCCCGTACCGTATGCATGGCATGGTCAGGAAGTGGCCAATGAGAAGAGCGTCCGTTCATCGCCTAAAACAGGGGGGAGCGTCAGCAGCATGGCGGGACTCGGCCATGTATGTTCGCTGAACATACTGTACGTGGAATCATCAGCTGTGTATTAGTAATGAAGAAGGATAGGCTGAAAGTTCTGATGGTTCCCACAAAAATAGAAAAAACTGAAGCGGTAGAGCTAGCGGATCAGGTGCTTTCAAGTTTGAAGAGTTTTCGTTTGGGGATATCTTCAAGAGGTTCTCGTACTCATCGTTGATGTGGTCCATCCTGGAATCTAAACCGATCCAACGCCATTAAAAAAGTCGCTAATAACCAAACAACCACTCCTCATTAATCGTACATCACTTATCTTCATCACATCCGATATCTAACCCGCTGTCGTTCCGCACTTTGTACAGACCAGCCTCTGTCCCTTCCCAACCACTTTCCGCGCCCTAAAATCTTTACCGCGGCATTTCTTACAAGATAAAGCTTCGCTGTCGCTGTCATCCTCTAGCTCCCCTGATGTTGTTTCGTCGATACTTAGTTTGCTCACCTCACTAGTTCCCCTGGTACTTGGCGGTCTCAAACCATCCACATCCAGCTTAGAACCAGACTGGTTCGTTTGGTTTTTCCATGACGCCGGATTCCAGAATTGATAACTCTTCCCAGAGGCGTCCAGGTTCAGTCCATTATCGTCTGCACCTTGAAAGCTGAAACTTGGGGTGGGTGGTTGGTTATTGGTTGTTGCTTTGTATAGACTTTGCGGTGGACTCGTTGTAGCGACACTTGAGGTTGTTTGCGTAAGAGGAGTTCCGGCATATTGCTGCTGTCGAGCAGCGCTTGCGAGGTTGTTCTGAGAATTAGAAGTAGACTGAAAACTTTTGTTGATTTTACCAGGTGAAACACTGCGATCACTTTCATTTGTTTTGGCTCCACTTCGGGGACTACTGTCTAATACAGTATTCCGCCAAGATAGAATGTGATCTGATGGCAACCCTGCCAATGAGTTCTGAGAGATCGAATTGCGTCGAGAATGAGAGCCAGCGGAGGCTTTTGTCATGATGGAGTTGCTACGCCCCAGCACTTTCTTGGAGAACGTCGAGCTTGTCTCCCAGTGGTCATTACGACGCTTTTGATAAGCACTTGAAAGACAAAATCAGCGATGCCTCGGAGAAATAGCTGGAGGTTTAGCAATACATACCAGTCTTGACGAAACACTTTAATCCCACCAAGATAGTCCGCTGTGATAATGATATTGCCGTCAAAATGCGTACATCGGGCAAGGTATGCAGGGGATTCTTCAGGCTTTTTTGACGGAGGCTCACTGACAGGATCGGAATGCCGTTTTTCCGAATCTTGTCGAGGCATGGTTGACGCATTCGACTCTTCTCTGCTCAGCAACATAACTGGAGGTGGGTTGCAGAGGTCGTAAATAGGATCACCAGAGGCACTTAGGAGCTGTCTCGTTCTAGTTGGAGCGATCACTGCAGCTGTGACCATGTCTGCGTGAGCTTCAAAGTACTCCACCGGCCTCTTGTCCTTATTTTCGCCCTCAATCGTTGCCGTGTTCCAGATGTAGGCTTTCCGGTCCTCACTGCCACAAATGATATATTGAAAGTCGTCACTAAAACTAGCACTGATCTGGCTGCAAATGTTTTCGTGGCCCCTGAACTTCATTTCCAAGCTCTTGTCCTTGAGATTATACATTCGAACTCGAGAGTCGTTGCTCGTTATCAAGACCTTGATATCACCTTCTGGATCTCCAGGCCGTGTTGCTGTTCGGATCCCCGTGATCTTGCTACCCTTCGCATTCTTTCCCCTAGAAGATCTCACATGAATCTGTGTGTTGTATTTCAATCCTTCTGTCTCGTAGAAGAGACAAAGGCCGCTCAATACTCCAGCCATCGCCGTCTTGCCATCCGGAGTGAAGGCTACGGCAGTAATCAGATCGGGCAGTTGGTTCCAAAATGCCACAGCTTTGTCAGGAATACTCCATAGTCGCAGGACGGAGTCCAGTGATCCAGCAAGGAAGAATCGGTCGTCCGTAGGATGAAACGCGATCGAAGTGACAAAATCTTTGTGCTTGAAAGTACAGAGGCATTCTTTTCTACTGATGTGCCATAACCGTACTGTTTTATCCATAGATGAAGACAGCAGAAAATTATTTTTGCTCCAACTTAGATCAAGGATATCTCCAGTGTGGCCATTGAATTCTTGAATAGGTTTTGACCTGAAAACGGGAGTACTTAAGCGTTCTCCTCCGGAAGCAGTCGAAGACATATCCTCCTCGCCTTCATGAGCTTGTCTCTCGTCCGGTGTTGAGATTACTGCCCATACTCTTACGACCTGGTCTCGACCGGCTGCTGCCAGATATTTGCCATCTTTGCTAAACTCCATGGCCCATATAGCTCCACTCGACTTGTGTGCTTTTGATAGCTTACCTCCCCCAGGCTGTATTTCCGCTGTGGTTGTAAGACCCGGAACCTTTTCGTCGGAGGATTCATGCTTGATACCACTCAATTCTTGTGCCAGAAACATGCGATCGAACTCCCGCGACTTCTTATTATGTGCTCGAACCTTGATGTACCTTGGTGGCTCTTTGTGCTGCGGCATGTACCCGTTCGCACCTATTGAAGAGGAGAAAACATGCGCGTTCATCCCTTCCGTACGCGCATCGCCCGGCTCCGATTCATCATCATCTCCATCCAAGGATTGATCCTTTTTCTTTCCACCGATGATGCTAAACCGACTGAGAAACGAGACGCCTTTTCTAGAAGTTCACCATCAGATTCTGTGACGTGTACAAACATGATGTGAGACGCTTGGTATTATAAGCAAGCCACAATTTCAAGCGCTCAGTAAGCAGCCCTACTAGATCCGCCGGCTTATCAGATATTGGGGCGCTTTACTCACTTCTTCTCTTTTATAGGATTACTGTCACTTCGAATAATCTCAGGTGTAATTTGCCTTCCAGGTGTTCCTATTTCGGGGCTATTGGGAGTCCCAACTTCGACGTTGGCGCTATCGATGGTGACAGCATTGCGCAGCTTTGGTGGGATAGTATTCTCGGTGTTGGTACGTTTGAGGATGTGCTATGCCATATCATCAGCATGTGCCCTTTTTTGAGTTTTTTGAAGCATTATTGCCGACTCCATTGGTCGGTGGTCGGAATATGCGAGACGTACATGTGAAAGCGGATCGATAGCAGTTGGAGCCCGCCCTGCCGATGCAGACGGTTTCCCTCCGTTTGTATCTTTGCTTGATGTAGTATTCCGTATCAATTTTATTGGTGACTTCTTGCCATTTGGCTGTGCATTGCCTAAGGTAGCAGCGATATAGGTCAGCGTAAGCGCAACAATGAGAGAGGCACAGTAGTAGCATTTGCACATATTTAGTAGGCCTGGCATACCCTCTAGAGAACAAGAAAGTCATATTTGAACGGAAGGAAACATACCATCTGAAGAGCTTGCAGACCTCGGCCTTGCAGAAGTACCGCCATCCGTGGTATTCGAGGGAGACTCCAGGCCTGATGTGCCATTTGTGCCAGTAGCGCTCCCAGCCAGATTGTGTGTATCGATCACCCTGATCTTCGGTAGTGCGACCTCAGAAGACATGACCACAACCTGGTAAGTTCCATGTGTTCAGTTGATATTCGTCTCGAATGCCGGGCGCCCAGCATAAAAATTGGGCAGCGCGTGCTCTTCTACCTGCGCGAACGCTCCGCAGATTCCGAAGACAAAGCTTGACTCTTGAGGTTGTTGTTGTGGGTCGTGGAAAGAAGGACTGAATACTCCGTAATGAAAGGTCGCGGGGCGCAAGGAGAAGGTGTAATTGGACCGAGAGGAGTGAGTGGTTTACTCCGTAGGTTTGGCGAGGTTATCCATAAGAGGGAGAAGTCGGATGACAGTCTCAAGGATTCAGGAGGTGGGATATACCGGTACCGTTCTCATGGTTTTTCGTGACGTAGCGTAGCCGTAGCTTCAGTCCGAAGCAGCCAAACTAGCGCCGCTTTTAGCTCCCGGCCCGGTATACCTACCTACTTATACGAAGTACCTGGTGTACTATACGTAGTCAATTAGTCACCCCCACTTCTATAATATAGGTACTTAATACTCTCACTTTTCACCTTCAAGCTTAAGAAAGCAGTGCGATTATGCGCATGAAAGGGATGTTATAAAGGATTCCACATCTACCAGACGGCCCTCAAATTGATCAACAAGCGTTAGGTGCAACAAAACACGCTGAGCGTCACCACCGCCATGGCGCATAGTATTCATGTTGATTACATGCAGCAAGCTTTGAATCTTGCCCGGAAGTCACCTCCAAAGCCTACAAATTACCGAGTGGGAGCCCTCCTCATTGACGCGAAGACGAATACTGTCCTCGCGACAGGATATACGCTTGAATGCGAAGGCAATACACATGCAGAACAATCATGCTTCATAAAGCTGGCTAAAGAGCACGAGGTTTTGGAGGAACAGCTGGGAGATATTCTACCGAAAGAGACGGTCCTCTATACGACAGTCGAGCCGTGCTTCAAACGATTGAGTGGAAATCTACCCTGCGTCCAGAGGATATTGAGGCTAGGGAAGGCTATCAAGACAGTCTACGTGGGAGTCAAAGAGCCCGAGAAGTTTGTTGGTGAGAATACCGGGAGGAAACAGTTGGAAGACGCTGGCATAGAAGTTGTGTTGGTGGAAGGGATGGAAAGGGAGATTTTGGAGGTTGCTACAGCTGGTCATGTTCCTGAGAATTGACCGCACAACATCTTTCACTCGGGCGTCCTATGATGGGCAATGATGTGTGCGTTTCGGCATATGTGTGGTGACAGAGAAAGAACTCCAATTGGGAAACATGGTTGAGACTACAACTGGACAAGTCATTCCAATATGAAACTCGTCACGTGCCATCCCCAGTCCTCTCAGCATTCTTGCGGGAGCAATTGACCTCCGACCAGAATGACAAACTAATGCAACCTCGAAACCCCCTACTTCATGTCAAAATAACACCAGGCTGAACTGGCGGACGAACGTGAGACCCGCGTCCGAAATCCATGTCGTCATGACCCTGCAAGGCTACTAAACGTTTCCAGACAGCACTTATACAAGAAGAACGCAGGAACTTACTTTTGGTATTTATCAAACCCAAAACAACTCAATTCATTCAATCCTTCATCTGTAACTATGACACTCCTCAGCTCCCTCCTCCATGTTACCAACTTCCGCAACCCCTTCATCCGCACGCTCGTCCCCTCCATCGGCGCAGCCTTTGCTATCCAAGCAGCAGTAGCCGTCCCATCCATCCTCGCACAATCCGAGCGTTTCTATGACCTTTCTGGGTCGTTGACTTACATCTCTGTGACTGCGTTGAGCTTGTATCTTCCGACTTTGAGAGCTCGAGCGGCGGCGTCGCTGGCGGGGAAAGCGCAGCCTGCGTTGCCGAGTTTGCTGGATGCTTTGACTGGCAAGGGAGGGCCCAACGGGCTTAATTGGAGGCAAGTTGTTATAAGTACTGCCGTTGCTGTGGTAAGTGCTCCTTTCTGACCTTGAACGAAAGGTATCACGTGCTAATTGTTTGTTATGCAGTGGGCTACAAGATGTGAGTTGTGACTTGTTGTTGGTCTTGAAGGGGGTTGGAGCTAACTTGGATGCAGTGGGCACATATCTCTTCCAGAGGGTTATATCAGATGGGAAGGATTCCAGGTAATACCACTTTCTCTGAAGAGGAAAGAAAACTGACACATAAAGATTCGACGAAATCAAGAAGTCCCCACCAAAGTTCTTCGGGGCTTTCATGGTCCAAGGTACCTTTCCCCCGCTCCCTCTTTATGCATTTCTAATAAGGACCAGCAACCTGGGTATCCCTCTGCCTGATGCCCGTTCTCGCCCTGAACTCGATTCCTCATGTAGCTCTTTCCGCTCTACCTCTAGTCGGCGTAACCGACATCATCGGCCTCTTGCTTTTCGCAGGTGGTCTAACATTCGAGGTCACAGCCGACAGACAAAAGAACGCCTGGGTACAAGCGAAGAAGAACAAGGAGCACGATGAAGATTTCTTAACGCGCGGGTTGTGGGGTAAAAGCCGTCATCCCAACTACTTTGTAAGTCAATTCTTCTCTCTCTGGTCTAAAAATGAGAACCAAAAAACGAAAGAAAAGAGATACTGATGATCTGGCAGGGAGAGAGCACGCTCTGGACTGGAATCGCCACCACGGCAGCAGGCGTCCTCATGAGCAATGTAGGCCAAGTTGGCATGGGTCTCGCCGGCACCAGCTACGGCAGAATCTTGGGTCTGGGCATGGCTGCTGTGTCGCCTGCTTTTGTGACGTTCTTGCTCTTCAAGGTCTCGGGGATTCCGCTGAGCGAGAATAAGTATGATGAGAAGTATGGTGAGCGCAAGGATTACCAGGAGTGGAAGAAGAACACGCCAATGTTCTTTCCTAAATTCTAGGTAAAACCTCAGAGAGAAAGGGCGTCGGAGTTGGGATCAGGTAATGGCGCTGTTTTAATGGGCTACAGCGAGGTGTATTAACAAATGCATATGAAAACTATTTTCACTCTGCGTTCTGCAAACACTCGCTGCTTTTATGCTACGTTTCTCATCTTTGTTGTTTCACAGTATTGTGGCTGTAGGAGCCAGCCAGCGCCAGCCAACAAACGCGGCAAACTAAACCCGAAACTAAAAATAGGGATAGCGCACTTTCTTCGGCTTATATTCGCCGGCTTGGATGAGTGCAGTTGGTGACAGTATAGAAATGTGTAACACTCGTGCCTTCAAAAAAGTCAAATGCTTGTCTAGCGAAAGATTTGCCTATGGACTCCTGCTATGCATGTACAGTCTTGTAAAGGTTATCTAATCATCCAAGGCCGTCATCTCATATGTACTTGCATCACTTGTGGAACTTCTTGACTTGCTCCATCTCATCGTAACTGCCCATGAAGATACCTGATCTATCATGGATATTTTCTGGCACAACCTCCATCATTCGGTCCATCTTGCTGTTCAGTGCTTGACCACCAGCTGGAACGGTGTTAGTAGGTGCAAAGTTGTAGAATAAAGCACGACTTACCATTCTCGAAAACCATAGCCATAGGAGCACACTCATACAGAATGCGGAGCTTTCCCTTGGGAGTCTTCTTATCCGCAGGATACGCGAAAATGCCACCGTAAAGTAGTGTGCGGTACGCATCAGCAACCATGCTCCCGATATATCTCGCAGAATATGGCTTGCCACCCTCCTCAGCAGGGAACTTCAATGAGTTGAAGTACGCCTTCACAGGTTCTTCCCAATACAGGGAGTTTCCCTCATTGACCGAGTAAATGGATCTCTTCTTGGGAATCCGCATATCAGGATGAGTGAGAATGAACTCTCCAAGCGCGCTATCCATTGTGAACCCATTGACGCTTCCTCCTTTCATTGTGATGACCAGCTGAGCAGAAGCACCATACATGGTGAACCCCGCAGCAATCAGCTCGGTTCCCGGCTTCAACAGATCCTCTTTCTTCCCAGTTGATCCCTCTGGCAATTTATGAATTCCAAAAATCGTACCAACAGACACACCAGCATCCAAGTTGGAAGAGCCATCAATGGGATCGCATGCTACCGCATATCTCGCTTCCTTGTGTTCGGGGAAGAAAATAGCCTCTTCCTCCTCCTCAGAGACAAGAACGGCACATTTTCCCGAGGAGCGCATGGCGGCGATAAAGAGGTCATTTCCGATGACATCGAGCTTCTTTTGGTCATCTCCTGTCGTGTTGCTTGAGCCTGCGAGGCCGGTAAGGTTGATGAGGGTGGCTCGTCGGATGTAGTAGGCTATCGATTTGAAAGAGAATTGGAGGGCGTGGCAGAGGAGTCTGTTGTGCTGTCAGTCCTGAACAAGGTGGTTTGGAATTTGGAGACAAACGTAAAATCTCCTGTGGCCTCCTTGTGCTTTGCTTGCTCCTCAGTTAAAAATCGGGTGAGGGTCACCTAGATCTTTAAGTCAAAATTTCTTCATCCATAGTGGGGCATTCAGGAGCTTCTCACGATGTCGGTGTTGATCTTCTCAGCCGATCCCTGCGAGTTCCCGTTGCTAGCCATTCTGACAGAGGAGTCGTGTATTGAACTTGAAAGTCAAGGAGGAGGAGATAGTAGGAATATTGTTTATGGGTTGAGTAAGTAGTAGAGTACCTCGGGTGGAGGTGGCACTAGGTAGAGCGGGGCAACGAGGTCTGTATGGGAGATGGGAGAGCTACTGGTAGAGCAAGATTTGATGGGAATCACAAAGGAGGGTGTGCTGGAAAGAGGAATAGACTTCTCTATGTAGTAGATACCGATGCCTTATCATACCTTGATCCGCGGCTGTGGGATCTTAGGGATCTTAAACCCCGTCGTCAACAGCAGCAAGTAATCGCCGTGCGTTGGTTATGTCACAGCCCCGCATACTGGCCGTGGACGGAGAAATGGGAGAACCAGGGGAAACAGCCTCAGGGACGAGGATTTGCCGGGTGGAGCAGGAGTTCACGATAGGAACACTTTTGATTTGGTAGGCATTGGATTGGGTACACTTTTGCAACGACGGGCGATCCCGGATTGGTGTATTTGTATGTCTATCCTTCGTCCTTGGTCGTAAGCCTTTTCCGCGACAGCAAGAAGCAAGCTATGGCAATAATACTCCTGGTGCTCCGTATTTTCGCTTTTCCGTTTAGACGTCGGCTCAGTTTCCTCATACTTTGGAAGTAATTGAGGGGTAGGTCATGTGACAGCTCTTGTCTGCATAAGGTTAGACTGGCCTCACGCTAGCGCGACGAGCCCACTCCACTGCAAGAAAATATTTCGCGAAAGCTTCGAGGACTTTCTTTCCAACACGTCCACATCCAACATGTGAACAACAACCAGCAGCTGCTTCACGCAGCTTGCACATTCCTTGCATACCCCAATCTCATCGCGGTAGATATAGAAAGCAGCAACTGCTACTG
The DNA here is from genome assembly GCA_007821475.1 of Lachnellula arida. NCBI lineage: Eukaryota > Fungi > Ascomycota > Leotiomycetes > Helotiales > Lachnaceae > Lachnellula > Lachnellula arida. The sequence goes on along the minus strand of QGMF01000033.1, from coordinate 89,245 downwards.
TGCAGCTCTGGATGTTCTCGAGGTCGCTTCTCAATGGTAAGATACACCACCTCTCTTATTCCCTACTGGATGGTGGCTACGCCCTACCTACCTCGGTGGCACGTAGCTATCACCGCAGGACCTTACAAGATGAGCAAACGCACTAGAGTCTTCGCAGCCTATTCCTTTGACGAGGAATTTGGCAATGAGAATAACCTGCACGTCAGTCTGAATGAAGGAATCCGAAGCATTTTTATAACTACCTAGTTTACTTGGAGCATCTTGCTAACCAATGACCTTAGATACCTCCACCTCAACACCCACTCTCAAACACCTGCTGAGTATGTGCTTCTCCCACTTCTTCCCGAACACCAATGGCGATGATGATCAGAGTGCTTTGCACGCTGGAAATTACCGACTGAGACCACAAGTCTTTGAAGTCAACATATGGCTGATACTGAGCTGCCTTCAATCTTCTTTATTGAACATGACATCTTCCGTAAGATTCATTGCTGACGATGTCCAATTTAGGAAAGAACTTGTCCTCTTGTAAACGAGAATCATCTTTCAAGGTACGCCATCAATATTTTCCGTTCTTCCAATATCTCTTTACATCTGAAAGGATGAATGGCACTGGGCTCCGACAGATCTCAAAAGAGACTGGTTTATGATTGGAGATGCCCCTTCGTGGCAGGCCTAGAAAACCTCGCCCACTGATTTCAGATTTCTCGTCTCCCACAATTAATTTGCACTTTACTGGGACACGATGCTAATTATATGTAGCTGTTGCTAGACCATCTCAACAGTCGAATTCCCTCTTGACCATGAGAATGTGAAGGTATGTGGTATTTTTGCTTCGTCTTCACCATCACCTACTATGATGAGCATTTTAGATGACGAGTCTGATTCGGGCAACCGATGCTGACACAAATCAAATTAAACCATTCATGCCTTCTGATCTGTTTCCATTCATAACACTGTCACATGTCTTTGCATGAAGGCACATGCTGACCTTGAAATTTTAGGCCGAAGTCGCTCCATTGCCCCGAAGCAGGAGAGTCATTCTCATGGATCTGTGTAGAGGCCTTGATTGGCTCTTCTTCACCTGGAATTGGTCTGACCAATTCCGTCAAGGTGAGAATCACCCATATTCCTTCTCTATGTCCTTTCGAGCTGTCAAGCATTATGATGATCTTGACCGACAAATGACAAGCATATGTCCAAGCCTTGGCGTTGACGAGACTGTCTTGACTGAAAATGCTTTCACCTTTCAAATGATATACCAATGTTCTTCGCGAATTTCGCTAACAATCTCAGGTCCAGAGAAGTCTAGGGTCACAACTATTCAGAATGAGTGGAATCCTCGGCGAGTTTCTCGTCAGCCTGAGAGGGTCTTGAGGTGGGAGCAACAACCCACTGTATGGTACGTCAATATTTGTCTTCTACTCTTTCCTCTTTACATGATGATCAATTTATCACGACGGTCAACATAAGCCACACGTTGGTATTGATGATAATGCCTGTGACAAGGCTTAGATCTGATATCTAATTACAATCGTTCTATTTGTTCTACTTCAGCAGGAAATGAATGACTGGCTGACATTCACACAGAGTAGTCCTTGATGGGAAAGATTCGCTTGGGAGGCATTGCGCTGGAGGAGTAGTTTAAAAGGACCTAGTAAATTGTGGTTGGTTGAATTGAAAACAGTTCAATCTACAAGTACCTTCACTACCTTTGAAAACCTTTGAAAATGTGACCCTCGCTGTGAACTTCTTGATAATAATGTTCCAAACTTTTATCACAGCCCATGCACGGCAGTACTCGCACTCTTCAGCTTAGGGGCGCTGCTACTTGATCTCCCTACCTATGTTTCCTCGCGGTGGATAGACAGGCGGCATGTCTCGCGCCGAGCAGGACATTAAAACCCCACAACAAGCCCCACTTTCATCACCAAAACACGGTTTATTAACGCTTTTCTTTTCATTCATCTATACAACTCTATAATCTTCCGCTTCTCTTCGTTCCCTCGCTCCCTCCAATGCATGTGTATTACGCCTCGCCCAAAAAGCCAGCTGCGCCGCCGCCCCCCCCAATCATCTTTCATCTCGATTTTCGCCAGTCAGGGTATATGCAAATCAATACAAGAATCATAAAAAACAAAACAACTCCATGAACCAAAAATTTCTGGTTGGTTGATGCATACAAATGCATGAATGAATGTTGAAGAAAACGCTGGGTGATAATTATGTTTGAACCGCTTTTTGCTCATTCCCGAGTCATTCCAAAAGAATACAAAATGCTGTGTGCCGCTGCGCTGCTTCTATATGCGAGGTGGAGGTCAAAGCAGGAATGGAATAAACATTAAGAGTAACAATCCATTGATCGCCGATGGGTGGGTCGCTAGTGATTTCTTCGTCGTCGGACTTGGGGTGCTGGTTGCGGTGAAGAGGCCAGTGAGGACTTGTGTACTAGTCAAGACGGACACGGAGCCAGTTCCAGATGGGTTGGGAACTACATCTACTGTGGCGGAAGAGCCCGGTGAGCTCCAGTCTGATGCCGCGTCGTAGAGCACGCCGTTGATGATCGCGCCTTCGTTCCCTATTATCATGTTCTTCTGGTTGTCGTTGCATGTCTCCAAGATGTTGCGTAGCCAGCAAGTATTTGTAGGTGAAGCGGGGAGACTTGTGGTGTGTGTTGCGTTTGAGGGCCCGGTGGTGTTGTATACGGATGGATTGATGATCTCGCCTGTTGAGACGGAGGTTCCAGACATGATGCGTGCAAAGACTTCAAAGGCTGTTTCTGGTTGGTAGGCGGGCACGCTGTGGCCGGCGTCATAGATGCGGCTGAAAGAGAGGTTGCCATATTGGCGCACTACGCCGCCGATGTAGGAGGTGTTGGTTATTATGGGAGCATAACCAGCGGCGGGGAAAAGTGTTGGGTAGGAACCACCTGCTTGTGCGGCGACGGCGAGGGAGATGGCTTCTCCACCGAGCCAATTGCAGATGTAGTCTCGATCGCCATACATGAAGCCCACGCGGATTCCGGCGTTGAGAAGGGCTGCAATATCGGGAACATAGTCTTGCCTTTCATAGTCTCCGGTAGAAGTAAAGGCCTTGACGACTTGCGTATTCGTCTCAGTATAATTGACTGGTGAGCCTATAGCAGCTAGGAAATCTGCGCTGTTCAAGTATTCCAAGTAAGTGCTCGGAGGAAAAGAATCCGGAAGAAGGTGAGATATGTCGTAGATGCTTCTTGCAGCATCGTAGTATGGCATTACGATATTAGTGTTACAAAAGCTGTACGCATTCGAGCATAAGCTGTTGACAACACCTACATCGCCTTCATTATCTGGATCTTGAGCCCCAACGGCGGCTCGACATTGATTTATAAGATCCCGACAACCCCCTTTTGAAGTGAAGCTAGCACTTGCTAGCTCGGCTCTGGTTGGATTGATAGCTTCATAACCAAACGTATTATTGATAGCCATTGCGGGGTAATACGGGGCTTGAACAAGGTCATCCACACAGCCGTTGATTATCCCGAGAGAGGCAAGCTTGATATCGAGAGTACCGTTGCTAGATATTGTCCCATTCAAACGTCTATTGTTCTGTTGTTCCCAAAGAGTTGCGAAAGCAGGTCCGTACTTCCCGCCATAACTTTCTGCAAACAGATGAACACCGACAGCTGTACTATTTGGCCTATATTGAGGGAAGGCCCCAAGAAACCCTTGAAGCATATGCCAAATCGCCATGGCAGCTATCTCGGTAGTATTCGCAGTGTTGTTCCGGTTCAGTGTGTTGAAAGTTCCGTTCATGAACGTATTCGCAGACTGCGATTTCGGGAGAACTTGAGGTGGTGTATACAAGTCCGACGTAAGAAGATCGAGGGAGCCATTGGTAGGCGTATCGTAGGAGAAGCCGACTTGATTGGGCTGTAGGAGATTAGCTGATGTTGCAAACAAATTTGTTTCACTGTCTGAAACGATTGGGGTATTTTGCAATTGACCACTTGGACGGCAAACTGCTTCGCACACTCATGAGATGCTCCTCCGACATCAATATCTTCGTTCTGGCTTTTAAACTAGCCAAGAGCTTTGCGGCATTCGCCAGAATCCCTTGCGAAAAACCCCCCGAGTTGTATGAAAGCCGCGCGCGCATACCTGATCGATGTAGAGAATATTGGACCCTCGATCCCATCCATATTCTCGAGCTATTGTCCCAAACTTCCCCTGTGCAAGCTCAACCACCTCGCATGGACCATTCTCAGTGAAAAGGCCGAGCATGGAGCTGGAGCCCGGCCCTCCATTGAGCCATATTGTGAGCGCATCGGTCGGTTGGCGCGCTCCAAAGAACCAAAAGAATGTGTTTGTTGAGTAGTTGCCGGGTATATTGACCCACCCTGTATACTGCTGCTGCGTGTCGAAGGCTGTTTGGCATGTGCCGTTGGGCGGCTGTTTGTAAGAGATGGTTATGTTGCCATCGACGGGCGAGTTGATGGTAGTCAGATTGGAAAGCGGCGGGTATTGGGCGAAGGCTGTGGCTGTGAGGAAGGAAAGAGACAGAGAACGAAAGGAAGAATACATGGTCGTTCAATCATGTTTCGATCATCAAGGAGGAAAGCGAGGGGAAGAAGAGAAGAGAAGAGAAGGCTGTTGTTAAGCAGCTTCAGTGGTTGGAAGACTGCGGCGAGGTCAAGCGACTGCTGGGGTTTGGGGTCCATTAGACTGACAAAAGCGGCACCACTTATTAATGTTTCAGACACAGAAGAGTAGTAGAATCGAATGCCGCTTTTAAGTCCACAGCGGGGCACTGGCACTGGTTCCTTTTCGCACAACTCCCAAGTCCTCGCAGGAAGGGAAGGGTTCTCGTAACTTTCATCCAATCGTACAGTATTAAAATATAAAATATAGGGACAATGTATCATTTTCTTCACCACCCAAAATGCTACACCTACTGTAATATCCATCTTCTATCTTCTCTCAAATCACGATCCTCGATCCCATCTCTCAAGTCTTCTCGAGTCTCGAGTCTCTTGTTACGCGCGTCAACGGCGCTTTCCCCAGTTTTCCAAACGGCCGGTAGTTAGGAAATTAAAAAGGGATGCCATGCGGCACAAATGCGGCTGAAGACCAAAAATAGGCATAATTGAGGCCGTCCGTCCACCTGGTCCCTTCAACTCTTTTCATTTTCAGAGACTGGAGTCAGCCTTTCCATCAGCTTTGCCTTCAAATTGTTATGGGATAGCAGTTGGTGGTTTTTGCTTCATATATGCCATTTGGCCAGATTTAGTTGCTCTCATTCTTTGCGCTTCCAATACACTGGCGTCCTTCTCGCGCTATTCCAATCAAACAAACTCTTGCAAGTTATGCGCATTCCTCGTGACGTATTGCAGAATGTTATCGTCCACTGGCTGAAGTCGCTTTCCCGGATGACTTCAACAAACGTTCGTTTTGGGATAAGACGGCCCTCAAATTATGCCATGCAAATTTCTGCTTCTGTGCCCATTGATTCCGTCTTGAATAGAGGCGAGACAGTAGGCAAGTCCAAGGAACACCTATAGAAGAAAAAATAGCAGAGAGGGTCTCGAGGAGACACAGGAACTCGAATGAGCAAAGCAGCAGATCCCCCGTCAGCAATTGACTGCCAAATACAGAACAATCTCTAGCTTTGTTCAATTTTCCAAGCTGCAATTCTAATCGCGGCATGCCATGAAAACTACCTACGTAGAGCTTTTGATTATACCATTCTACCATTGCAGCAAAAAAGAACAACCGCTGCTTTGGTCACCAAAAGCTTATACTCCAAGCTCAACGCACCTCGAATTTATTCCCAAAGACAGCCAGTCCTTGGTAAACGCCCCAAAGGAAGTCAATTCTCCATCACTCTCGATTCAGATACTTTTCCTGATCCAAAAGAAAACCCTTCATCATCTCTATACAGTGGAACGAGAGTAGAGCTAGGTATATAGTATAATTCAAACGCTTTCAATACAAAGATCGAGGTCTGAAGCTTCCATCTATGACCGGCGCTGTATGTCCACAGGAGTATGGAACGAATGAATAGTCCTAAGCGGTCCTACTTAATCCGTATACGAGTAGTACAGTCACAGTACTTCAACAAGAGATGAAACTCATGTTCGTAAAAGCCAGTTCTATTAGTTCCCGCAAGCTATGCTTTATGTACAATGCCAAAACGCCGCAATATGATACAAATATCAGTCTAGCTCAGCAACTGCTTGATGTCCTCAATGCGTTGCAGTTTCTTCTCCTCGTCACTCATCATGCCTAGCGAGCTTGCACTATTATCTGCATTAGTAATTGCTTAGAAGAAGGAAAAGGGGTACTCACATAAACTTCTTCCGGTCCTGAATCTTCAGCATCCTCTCCTCCACGCTTTCCTTTACAATAAATCTATAAACCTTGACCTCGTCCGTCTGCCCCATACGATGTACACGGTCAATAGCTTGTGCCTCGACAGCAAAGCTCCACCACGGATCCATCATGAACACTCGCTTCGCCATCGTCAGATTCAGTCCCACTCCTCCAGCTCTCAAACTCAATAGAAGCACAACCCCTTTTTTACTAGCAGCGAATTCTGTAAGAACCGCAGCACGGGCCTTTTGAGCCATGGAACCGTCGAGTCGGAGGAATGGTATAGCCGCTCGGGTAAGAGCTGGCTCAATCAGAGAAAGAAATGATGTAAATTGGCTGAAAACGACGGACTTTGTACCGGCTTGCTCGTTTCTCAGTGCCTTGAGATGGGTCATCAATGCCCCTATCTTGGCAGAGGAGTTGGAACCAAGTCTCTGCAAGCTCCATTTCGTATCCGGATGGCCTTCGTCCTTCACTACCTCGAATATATCACGAGTGTTGATGATTTCCCGACAGCTAAAGCAGCGAGGAAGCTCGCCCTTGTCTGTTTGATGGTTGATATAATCAAGTAGGCATTTCTTGCATGCGGAATGCCAGCATCCTGTGACTGTCTGCTCAATCATTGGTTCCTCGGAGCAGATTGGGCATTCGTTATCAGATTCATCGCGAATCTGCGCTAGGACATGAGCACCGAAAATATTCGCATCTGCTGCATCATCTGTAACAGCAGTGAAGCGCTCAATTAAAGACTGCAAATCCATGTCATCTGCCAGTCCGCTGGCAGCATCCGCCACTTCAGCGGCGTCTTCCTCATCCGCGACGAGATTTTGGTTCCGAGTCAGAATTGGATGGCAACAGGACTGTCTCAAACGAAGAATTTGGGCGAAGATACTCGTATAAGCTTTGAGTACCGTTCCAGCTTCAACATTAGCTGCAAATGTGCGTTTAGCGCGAGTGAAAATGTGGTCATAAACTTCACGCTCTGGCTTCGATAGCTCGATATCGACAATATCCACAGACTTAGGTGGAAGGGGTACCAGTGCCTCGCCAGTTGGTGTTTTCATATCCTTTGTTCTCCGTAAAACGAGTGGCTCGAGAACAGTCTGAACAACATCTAGGGCTCGCATAAAGTCCTTGGATTCGAAAGGCATGGTAATGAAAGTTTTCCAGAACGAGAAATTGCTCCAAGGCTCAACTCTCAAGAACCGAACCAAACTGAATAGATCTTCCAGTCGATTAACAATAGGTGTACCTGTCAACACCCATCGATGCTCAGCGTCAAGCTCATAGCAAGCTTTAGCGGTCTTGCTCAGCCTGTTTTTGATGTGATGGGCCTCATCTAGGATGATGCGGAAATAGTTCAGAGAAAATAGTCCTCCATGCGTAGCTCTGTCTCCATTCCTCGCAGCAACTTGGTTGAATTCAGAGAGCACAACACCATAACTTGTGATGATGACGTTTGGAGCAGACGCAGCATTGGCTTCGCAGCAAAGAGCCTGAAGATTCGCCGTTTTCTCGTTTCCGTAGTAGACCATGCTCCTCATCGTACCATCCTTTGAAGCATTTTCTGCTTCACTTTGCCACTGTGCTAGAAGTGACATTGGAGCCACAACAAGCGTAGTACACGGTGCCCGTTCTACGTTCGCGGAAGCTGCCGGTAGCCTTGGCAGACTGTTGACTGATTGCGGCAGGGAAGTTGCTCCGTCAAGTCTCATGGCGACATCTGACTTGTGAGAATGAATTAAACTCATCATCTCAATAGTCTTGCCCAAGCCCATCTCATCCGCTAAAATGCCACCAAGGCAGTGCTGCTCTTGTACCGGGAACTTGAGAGAGAGCTCCCCACTATAAGGGTTGACATAAAAGTTGGTTTGATCCTTGACTTGAGGTAAGTCCTTGTCCTCCATATCTCGCGTGGGCCAAGCATATTCCTCCCACAAGGGATGCATAGATGCTTCTTTGCTCTCGTCCTTCTCGTCCTTTTCCTTGGACATCATCCAATGCAGGGCTTGTTTCTGATAATGCCTCAGATCCATAGCGAACGTTTCAGCGGGTTCCGCAGCTTGGGCGTTGAAGTCGAAAGATTGTGCTTTCTTGTACAACGTATCAAGCTGATCTTGCTCAAGCTCCTTTCCTTCCTCGGCCTCCTCGGCGGATGGAGGAGACGATCCAACATTCTCAGCAGAATTTGATTTCTTTGGTTTGGAGTTCTCATACTGCTCTGCAACCTCAGCTGCTTGTAGAAGTCCTTCCCGTTTGTGTTTTGCCGTGGTTTCCGAAGTCCTAGAGGGAAGAAGGTTCACTTCCTCAAATAGATTTACAAGGGCCACTTGACGCAATCGTAACTCCTTTTCCTCCGATGATTCCTTCTCCTCAAAGATGCCGGCCTTGCGGTTATCGGAAGGCTTGAAGACTCTATTGTCGAATGCAGTTCTAAGCAGCGAGCACCGTAACTGCAAGAATATGGTGTCATTTGTCCTAATCCTTTCCGGTGCATAAACACAAGTTCCTTCGAACCTGCACACTTTCTGATCGATCAATGTAGATACCCAATTTGCGGTCTCCCTGGGAAGTCTCCCAACCTCTTCTCCCTTTGGATTTGTGAAGCGCACAATGACATCGACTCGTTTGGCTGCCGCACTATTTGGTTTCAGTGGAGTTACGGCGGGCCTCCCTTTGCCCTTGCCCACGGTGACTTTTGGCGGTTGTATCTTTTGCCTCTCAATGCGAACGGATTCTCCATGCTTGAGCAATGTAGTGCCACTTCTCGTTGCCCAGGCCCCGACCCCAAAAGCACCAACATATCGATATTCTGGCATCGTATCCTTCGAAGAAACCTCGATGGCGGGGCTCTCAGCTTCCTCGTGCATGCCATTGGCCTCGTGTTCGCCACTTGTTCCTGACCTCGCGAATGAGTTGATTGTCATTGCTTTGGGTGCTGAGCCTCCTCCAATACTGCGAGTAGATGCCGCTGCAGCCTTGTTCTTCCATGATCCATCGAAGTACATATTGACAGCTCTTTCCAGATTATCCCCAGACGCCTCTCGTAATTGCTTCAGTACATCGGGCGAGACTTTGTCTCCGACGAAACTGTCGAATGTTTCCGAGTCAAAGCCAGGTATGTGATCATGAGCATCCAATTGCGGCTCTTTATTGTTCGATGGTGTCCCAGTTCCTGGGATTGGTAAATCGAATCCATTTGGCTGGCACGGTTCTACAGCCGCTGCAGTAGGGAACGCGTCGATTTCGTCCGGCAACGATGGCTCAACTCCGAGGGAAGAGTCAAGAATATCCGATTTTTCTGTAAAGAACCTCCTCTTCTTCGTTGGAGGACCCTCCGACTCTGCAAAACTCATATTGGCGTTGGTTGTTGAGGTTCTGACATTTCTCCTGAAAAGAAGTTAAAAGAGGAGACGCGTTTTGGAGGTCGGAAAGTCGCGTAAATGAGAAAAAAGATCCATGACGTGCCAGACGTCAATCTTCCAGAACATATGGAATAATCGCCGTTCAATTCTTTCCCTCTGTTTTATTTGTAGTATAATGTGATGTATGCTAAACAGTTGAGCTTACGGCTGCGCATACAGACCGTATCCAGGCCACTACTGAGATGTACATATGCGACGACTCCTTACAGTACTCCAGCACCTCATGCCTCTCGAATAACAGACGCAGATGTTGATGGAGCCAGGTCGTACAGCTCCAACCTTGTACAGTCAGTTGCATGATTCTCCCCTAGCTCTTCAAATAATTAACGGTCTTCAGAAACTTCGATTCTCCCTCCCATGTTCTCCAAACCTTCGTCCCTCCTCAAGCCCGCGATGCATACCTCTCCATTCGAGCTCTCAATATCGAGCTTGCCAGAATACCAGACCTAGTATCAAACTCATCAGTTGGAGCTCTTCGGATGCAGTTCTGGCGAGACAATGTGACTCGCACATTCGCCGATACTCCGCCAAAAGAACCTGTTGCCATCCTCCTCCACAATGCTCTTACATCCCTCAAAAGTCGGCATCCTGGTATCAGCACAAATGTCATGAAAGGGTGGTTCATGAAAGTCATCAACACAAGAGAGCAATATATGGATAATCGACCATATACGAACATGGCTGCGTTGGAGGCGTACGCGGAGAATACATATTCGACTTTGATGTACTTGACGCTAGCAGCTCTCCCTCTAAACTCCATGGCAACAGACCATGTAGCAAGTCATATTGGTAAAGCTGTCGGGATTGCTGCTGTTCTTAGAGGCTTGCCACTGATTGCGTTTCCGCCACCACCGAACCACCACAGCAATAACGCAGCGTTTGGAGGTGGTCGCCAAGGAGCTGTGGTATTACCCTTAGATGTAATGGCCGAAGCTGGAGTCAAGGAAGAAGAGGTGTTCCGGCAAGGAGCTGAAGCTCCGGGGTTGAAAGATGCGATTTTCACAATTGCTACGAGGGCTAACGATCATCTGATTACGGCCAAGGAAATGCTGAAGAATCTGCAGCAGGGCAGAGATGCAGGTCATGATTTCGAGCACGAGGGAGAAGAAGGTCATGAGTACGCCGAGCAGAGCTCCACTACTCGCTCACAGGTTGATGACATCGAGAGAGGATTCGGAGTCCTTATGCCAGCAGTGCCAACAAGGTTATGGCTGGAGAAGTTGGAAAAGCATGACTTTGATATCTTCAGACCTGAGTTGCGAGCTAGAGACTGGAGATTGCCTTGGAAGTCCTATTGGGCATACTCTAGGCGAACTTTATGAATAAGTCAAATACACGCTTTTTTCTCTCTCCAATTCTTCCTTGCTTGCCAATTGTCCAAATGTCTCTGAAAGTCGAAATGTAACAACTGGAGGTGCTGGGATCCTCAAGGTGAAGTAAACAAACCTTCAAGACTTAATATAGTATTTGCCACGGCCGAGCCATACTTGACATTCCACCACTCCTCTCATTGGTTCAAGGTAACATCATCATCTCGTCCATGCAGCATCTCTTCAACCTCCAGCTCCAGCTCCTCCCATTCCCGCATCTTCATCATGTCGTCAAGAGCCAGACTCTGCTCTTTCATAGTCCGGTACGCCAGAGGCAAATAATCCGTCAAGCCCTCCTTATCCAACAAATTCATAAACTCCATCGCCATATGCATCCGATCCAATTGCTCTTCGCCCTCTATTGTCCTACCCAACAAAAGACATCGTCTCAACACTCCAATCCGCTCCCTCTCCCAATCATGTGAGTCCGGGTCCTGGCAGATACCACAGTAACAACGGAAGCCCCAGCGACGCATCAGAGCGCTCGATCTTGCCCTATGAGCCATCGAAGGCTCAATGTAACAAATAGTAATCTCGTCGTTTTCCTTGACGGCCCAAGTCAACTGCACCGTATTCATTCCCAAGACGGGGTTGAAGAATTGAATTGCGTTAGGGATGCAAGAGTGATTGATTCGGGCGGTCAGGTCAAAGAGGACGTCGGCGCCAAGATCGGGGCATGGCCATGAGTTGTGTTCGAATCGAAATAGCTCTTTGCTTTTTCCAGGGACGGAGATGTACTCTAGAGTGTCGTACATGCGTCTGACGTCGGCTGGTAAGGCGTTGATCTGCTTCTCTAGGTCTTCGTTGTTGTGTCTGACTAGCAAGGGCTTCTCCATTAGGATCCGGGTCCCCTTGTCTAAGTCTTGAGTTGCGAAGACCCCTACACCTTTGCTTGAAGAGGATAAGATCCGAATCTCGACACCTCTGAATGTTTGCGCTGGTCCTTGCATTCTTGCTTCTTTCTTTGTACCAAATTAAAACAAAGCTTGGTTGAATTTCCTTGGTAGTGCAGATAGATCTGTAGTCGATGGGCGTAAGAGCTCTTTAGTACAGGTCTGCAAAGTGTTCTTTTGCTTGTCAATCAATTCAGCAAGTCGCGGTAGCATATACCAAGAAATCAAGGGCTGTGAAATACAGCAGCCAGTGAATGAATCGGGGTGTAGGTCAGACAGAGGGACGTCCATCGCAGCTACTCCAATTGAATCGAGATTAGAGCACATCACGGGACAGGATTGAATGAGCAACTGTATGAATAGATGAATATGAATCAAGCCAGGCATCTGAATACGACCACAAGCGGTTACTTTCTCTAAGAAGTCTATCATTCTTTCTAGAAAGAGTAGGATCTCAACTTCGGTGTGATTAGCCGCTCCTCTCCTGGAAACCCACATGAAATTGTACGGTAACTTCTGGTACTTTCTCTCTGTTCTCTCGCAAGATCTTCCAGTCATCTCAAGCAGCTACATCGAAAGCCCCATTTTGTCTGGAGACAAGCATGTATTCTAGCAAAGATCCAGTCCCGATTACAATATGCGTTCGTGATCTCTTCTCCTGCTGGAACGTCTTTGACAAGCTCTGTCACAAGTGTCTAGTATTTAAGTTCTCTTTCGAAGCACAATTTCAAAAGATATCTGGGGTTCGGTGTACAAAATGTTTAAACTATCTATCCCCTAAACGCAGATAAAACTTGTCCTCGATCGCAGTCTCTACTGGAGTTGATCCCAGGTCTCCGAACACCACTGATGGGCTGGCTGTGAGCTCTCCTTTACCCGTTGCGTCTTCCCGCTGGGCGAGCACGGTGGGATTGAAGATCGATTCTGCAAGACTTGTATGTCCTAGTTCCTCAGCAAGGAAGGCATTGGTCATGAACCGGACCAGCAAAACATAGTTTCCATAAGACGATGGGGTATGAAGGCGGTTGAACATGTCAGTGTGTGCATCTGAAAGTTTCGAAAACTCTGTCTCAACAGCGTTTCCGGTGGGCGTTGGGTGTCGTGGCAGAGTCCTTCAGAATGGCTAGTTCAAGATTCGCTCCCCTTGAAGTCGTGGGATTGAGAAGAAAATCCCTTTACCACCCAACAACGACGACTTGAATTCGAGTTGGACTGGAGACGGAGGGCGAGTGGCATTCATTACTTCAAAAATTTGACAGTTGTGGTTGCAAGGGATCCTTATGCTTGAGAATGAAAAAAATCCTTATTTTAAATAGGAGATACCACAGGTCTAAATAAAGAGCAATAGAGCTGAACAGATCAATCGAAAGTAGAATATTCATATTTACTAATGTCCATCCCAGTGACATAAAATTGATACAAAGGCAAAAGCACGCCAACAGACTGGATGGATTGGCCAAAGGAATGATTTTAATTTTTGAATGGATAAGCAAATACTTTTGGCGTTTGTGAATGTATCATGATAGCAAGGACCAGGAAGAGCCAGGAAGAATCATACAGCTAGGAGAATTTTCTCAGCCAAGTGGAAATTCATACGCTCATACATCTCCCCTAAGGAAGAGAAATCTTCATTTGCAGCGTTTCAACATGCATAAGTCTACCTGTGAGCTCCGGACGTAGTAGCCTCTCATCTTCTCGGAATATAGGCCATGAGCCGATGTAGAAGTAGCTAGCCACCAGAATGACTTCCTTTATTGCATTGCAGCCTAGTCCACACACACCCACTGAATAGTCTCAACATGCTGAAATATTAGAGTTGACTTTTCTTTTCCAAAGTAATATCACAATATGGTGACTCCCGATTGAAAGCCCGCATGCCCTGCCCGCAGAAACAGTTCAATAACTCCAACCCCCAAAAACCAAAACCAAACAAAATCCCCATTCATTACACCTTCCAATCCGCTTCCTCAACTACCGCCATCCAACACCAATCCTCTCACTTCCCGGTCCATACCTCGCATCGCTAGTCCCACACCTCGGCGCATACAGCGCAGTATTCCTACACTCCCACGAACAGTACTCATTCACATACCTGCTCGTCGTATTCGCGCGATGGGGTAGACATTGCCGCGGGACCTCGAAGGGGAGACCTGGACGGGCGCGCTCAGTAGGGTCGTTGATTCGTTGCAGTTGGTCGAAGAGGAGGTAGCAGTTTGAGCCGGCGAAGAGGGTGCGGTGACCGCAGAGGGGCTCGATGGACCAGTAGTTGCACATTTTTGAAGGGGTTTTGCGCGGGTGGGAGATGGAGGTGAGCTAAGGATTCGAGACGATGGGCTCTTTGAAATTGAACTTGACGTTGATTTCGAGGAAGACCTTGCTGGTCCTTGTCCAGACCTCTTTGAGTTGGGTGTACGGTTGGTATTAGGAGCTCGTAAGAGTGCCACCAAAAAGGGGAGGAAGAAAGGAGATGCCAGAGGAAAGCACTGCGTAGCGAGGGGCTCCTTTCAGAGTCATTGAACTCATATGAGCATCGAAGTTGGTTTTGAATCACACTTATGTTCTTCGTCTGATCTTTCTACTCCTTCCCAAACGTCGAGGCAGCCTAGTGATCCACATCAAAACTTTCCGATGAAAGCGTTGGCCCTTACGGCGAGGCCGTGATTTGTCTTCCCCATCCAAAGCGTGATTGCGCACCAAGTGATTGTAATTATTTGGCCAGAATGGGACTATCAAGCAATTGAAACATCAGCATGCCAACGAATGAGGTACTGTCATGCTTCATCACAGGACAAACTTCCTGATATACACATGTACAAACCGTCGAAGGGCAGCTAAACCCGACCTTCTGCTCCACTTGGAGATGATTTGTGTTTGACAGCTAGACAGACCAAGGCTGAACAGTTTATTACTCACAATAAGACAAGCAAAAGAAAGGTTTGATATGCAAACGAGACAAATTGTGCAACATTCGGAGAACTCGTTTGTTGGTGATCACGGTTCAGCGAGTTGCCAACTCGGGACTCCCGGAAGCGAACTTTGCACAAGACCCAGACTCTCAAGGGGAGAAAAAGGTGCGGAATGATTTTGCGGTTTGAGGTACGCGCGCAAGTGTTACGGTATTTATCAGTAAATACAAATCCCGACCGCCACCTTTTACTCCCCCTGAGAGCCAGAAGAAGAAATGGTACAAAAGAATCAGGGGTATTTCCAGATATCTAAACGAACGCCAGGTGCAATGCCTATAAATGCGATGGAACTCAAGGTGCCGCTCCGTATTCCTCCTCGTGTTCCCTCTCTACCGACTGCAAATCATCCTCACTGGGGATTTTTCCAGTCCAGCCAGTTTGGTGTGCGCCGGCGATTTTAAAAGACTTGGACTTTTCAACAAGCTCTTCTGTGACGGACTCAACGTCAACATCAAGGTAGTCCCGAAGGAACTTTCCAACCTCAACGTTCTCATGATTTCCGCGTAGCGCTTCCGAGCCAGCGGAGCCATAAATGTTCACGTCGACCGCCGTGTGGCCATGGGTTGACCAGCCGATGCGTGCTTTCCGACTAATCATGTCGGAGAAATAATAGGAACTAAGTGCAGGGTTATCAACGATAAGTTGGATCTCGGAGTCTTTAGCATTCCAAATTCCCAGGCCTTTCTTTACAAGTTCTTCGCTAATGAAGTCTGTGAGGTTGTCTCCGCCGTCGAATATGTGGGATCTCAAGCGTCGGGATGAGTGTTCCGCTGAGCTTGAGGCATTGTGGAGTACTTCCGGGTACCAGGCATAATGAGGGTATGTCGGGTGGAGCTCTGTGAACAATTAGCTGAAATACGGTACAACATGACGAGAATTCTTACGCCGTGCGACCGCTAATCCTCCAGTCTCGTGATCGCTTGTAGCTACAAGTACTCCATCCGTGGATGACTTGTCGAGGAACTCAAGAACACTCCCAAATGCTTTATCATAGGCTAAGACTTCACGGACTTGAGCAGCTGGGTCATTGCCGTGACCAGCGTGATCGATTCGACTACCCTCGATCATGAGAAAGAAACCCTTGTCACTGTCTTGAGTGGCAGCTTCTAGAGCTTTGAGGGCAGTTCGCGCCATTTCGTCCAGTGAAGGATATACATCATTCATGTTTCGTCGGTCAAGCTGCGGAAATATGTCAGATCAAGTAGAGAAATCTATGTCAAATAGAAAAGTCGCCGGGCCCCTGCCTACCTCATATGGGATGTTATAGCCAGCAAAAAGGCCTAGTAATGGGAGCTTCACAGCACTCCCAAGCTTCAAGGCGTCGAAATCTTCCCTATTATCGATATAGTTCCAGCCATACTTCTCTTGGGCCAATTTGGTAATATCCCTATCATCTCCCCGACAACTTCCTGAAGTCGTATTTGGCAGGAAATGGCAACGGCCTCCTCCCATCATAAGGTCAACAACTCGTCCGAGAGGATGTTCGCCCACTTCCTGCTGTGCAATCAAGTCTTCTTCTGATCGAACATTAGCATGCGATGCAAAGCATGCTGGTGTAGCATCCGTAAGTGAGGTTGTCACAACGAGGCCTGTTGTGTAGCCTGCCCTTTTTGCGGCTTCAAGAACGGTCCCGCAGGGTGTATGGTCTGGCAGGATGGATATAGCTCCGTTGTAGCTTTTCATTCCACATGAGAAGGCTGTAGCTCCGGCAGCTGAGTCAGTAACAAGACTGCTGCTTGATCTAGTTCGGGAGGAGCCTATAAAGTGCTGATCGAGGAGAAGAACATCATCGTGTGGAAGGCCGCCTAGATGGTTAGTTGATATCTAGATGACTCGGAACGGAAAGTTACCTTCAAATTGACGAAAGCTTCGAGTCAGGGACAGACTTGCAGGCCCCATACCATCCGAGACCATGAAAATCAGGTTACGCTTTCCGGCCGGCGTGGCGGGCGTTGGTTTCTTGCCATTCTTGAGAGCTTCGTGCTGAGAGACAGTGGCCAGAACGATAACGGCCGCAGTTGCAACTACACCCCAAGTAAACAGACCCAGCTCTCGCCAGGATCTAGCACGGCTTTGAGATTTTGGAGCATCCTTGCGCTGGCTTCCAAGGAGTGCTGTATCTTCTTCGGCGGCTCGTTCGTCAGAATGAGTTGAGGACTCTCTTCTATCAGAGGCAAGCAAGGGTCGATCTGAGGGCATCGTGAATGATAAAGCAGTTTTATAGAACTAAGGCGCAATAGGGTTCCAGAAATTGAATTGCGAGTTGGAACCCGGGAAGAGAAAGAGGAAGGAAACTGTTTTTGAGGTTTAAGACATGTTCTGTAGAATTACGATGACTCGGGAGGTTCACGAGGTCAGGCTAAGGTAGCTGGGAGGTCATTTGGTCAGCCTTGCTTTATGTGGGGTGGCATGCTCCAATCAGAAACCTGCATATTCAGCTGCCAGAAAGTAAGTTTATACTTTTCAGGGGTGTTCAATATGGCCTTTGACGAGGAGTGATTTATAGTGTGCATATCTATCTCAACCTGGACTCAATACTTTGCAAGTGCCCTTTTGAACCACATGAACCATCTTGTTAGTTTGGGACTGAGCCCGAGTTTTGGCTGCCGCTACTGTAGTAAGAATCTCTGGGAATAATACTGGTAGGCCGAAGGAGAGTGAGAGCACAGCTTCGTTTTTAGTTTCTGTCCGGGGTATGAAATGCACACAGGAGGACAACATCTGTAATTTTTGGAGAGACCTCGAAGGTTCACAGGCAATTGCATCTCATGATTCATAGAAGCTCTGAGATAGGTACAGCCAATTCCTGCCAATTCCTGCAAGTCCAGCAGCCGTCAAACACCCCTAAGAAACCATATCAAGAACCCTTTAACGCTTCTTCGTTTGTGCTTGAGACTCCTTGAGCACCTTCTTGACAATCTTCTGCTCCTCAATCAAGAAAGCCCGAACAATACGATCCCGAACGCAGTTGGCACATCTTGATCCTCCGTAGGCACGCTGGACGGTCTTCTTTGGGCGGGAGATCTGGGAGTATTCGCGAGGTCGGAGAGCTGGGATCTGAAAAGGGAAAAAATGTTAGCATAAGTCCTAGGTCTCCTAACGGCTTTTTTTCATAGACCCCAATCCAAAGTTCGTGCTCCCTGCCACGCCACCAGTCCCGACTAATTCAACCATCCAAAAGCGTCGTAGATGCCCGCCTTGGTTGTGGTGAACTCGTGCGCTCTGTCTGGGTTTCGCCCGTTTCTATTTCCCATTTTACGTCCTCCTCCAACATATGCGCCATTGAGAGACTTACTCCTGGCAATTTGATTCCGCAATCTCCGCACTTGGGCGCTGTACCGGCCTTCTTGATGTGAAGGTATCGAAGCTCGCCGCCGGGGGTCTTGACAACGCGGACCTTGTTCGACTTGGTGTTGTATCTGCTCGCGGTCAGTTTACAGGCGCTCATCTTCTAACGCATTGGCAGATGCTCACGGGTTGCGGCGTCTGTATGTCAGTCTGTTGGACGTCATTTTGGCGGTGATGTGCTTCGTCGTGGGGGAAGCTCGTGTTGGATGTCGAAAAATTTATCTTTTCGAGATAGACGCACTCTGTGGGCTAAGCGAGACGAGGAAAGAGCGCCCGTGATCGAGTTCTGTGCTAAGTTGTAAACAGCATAGCGTGATTTAGCTTGTTAGCGCGATAAAGTCGCGACCGACGATATTTTTGCGCCTTGATATCAAAGCCTCCAGTTCGATCTCCAAACCCCCTCCACCATCAACCATTAACAGGCGTTGGGAGATTGTGTGTGTGGCATCCATCAGCATGTCGTCCATACCTCCTCCACCTCCTCCGGGATGGAGCTCTTCAGCTCCTCCTTCTCTACCTCTGGGCGCGCCACCTGCCTCCGCAGCGCCTCCAGGCTATCGACCTCCAGCAGATCCACAGGTTGCCAAATTCGCGCAGAAGAAGAAAGAATGGTTACGATCGCAACGAAATCGATTTGGAGAGAAGCGGAGGGGAGGATTCGTCGAGACGCAGAAGGCTGATATGCCTCCCGCGCATCTACGAAAGATTGTAAAGGATATTGGAGATGTTTCGCAGAAGAAGTTCAGCAGCGACAAGAGAAGTTATCTTGGTGCGCTGAAATTTATGCCTCACGCCGTTATGAAGCTACTAGAGAATATGCCCATGCCTTGGGAGTCGGCGAGGGAGGTTAAGGTCCTCTACCACGTCAACGGATGTCTGACTTTGGTCAATGAGACCCCGAGAGTCATCGAACCTGTTTTTCACGCACAGTGGGCTACGATGTGGGTATGCATGAGAAGGGAGAAGAGCGATCGAAGACATTTCAAGCGGATGCGATTCCCTCCTTTTGATGACGAAGAGCCGCCTCTATCTTGGTCAGAAAACATCGAGGACGTCGAGCCATTGGAACCAATTCAGATGGAGCTGGATGATACGGAAGATGGAGCAGTAATTGAGTGGTTCTATGAAAACAGGCCGCTTCTGGATACACCTCATGTCAACGGACCAAGCTATAAGGAGTGGAACCTCTCACTACCGCAGATGGCGACTCTCTATCGACTTAGTCACCAACTGCTGAGCGACCTGGTAGACAAGAACTACTTCCATATGTTCGACCTGAACAGTTTCCTCACAGCCAAGGCTTTGAATTTGGCAGTTCCAGGAGGTCCAAGATTTGAGCCGTTATACAAAGATGTTGATCCCAACGACGAGGACTTTGGCGAGTTCAACGCCATTGACCGTATTATTTTCCGCGCTCCCATTCGAACCGAGTACCGAGTCGCTTTTCCATTCTTGTACAATTCCCTTCCACGTAGCGTGAAGCTGTCTTGGTATTCACACCCGCAGGTGGTGTACATTCGTGCTGAAGATCCCAGTCTGCCAGCCTTTTACTTCGACCCTGCAATCAATCCTATTTCTTCAAGATCGGTCGCACCACAAAACATAACCGTCAGCCACGAAGATGAGATATTTGGACATGGCAGCAATGAGGAGCCAGAAGATGATGCATTCGAACTTCCTGCTGAGGTTGAGCCTTTCTTTGCGGATGAGGAAGTTTACACGGATGACACTACTTCTGCTATTGCGCTGTGGTGGGCTCCATTTCCCTTCGATAGACGGTCAGGCCGTATGGTTCGAGCACAGGATGTTCCTCTGGTCAAACAATGGTACCTTGAACACGTCTCTGGGGCGCAACCCGTCAAGGTCCGTGTGTCGTATCAAAAACTTCTGAAGACGTTTGTCTTGAACGAGCTGCACAAGAGGAAACCGAAGTCCCAGAATAAGCAAAGCTTGATGAAGTCTTTGAAACAGACGAAGTTTTTCCAGCAAACAAGCATAGACTGGGTTGAGGCTGGCCTCCAAGTCTGCCGTCAAGGTTTCAACATGCTCAACCTCCTCATCCATCGCAAGAACCTCACATATCTTCATCTTGACTACAACTTCAACTTGAAGCCTGTAAAGACGTTGACTACCAAGGAGAGGAAAAAGTCACGTTTTGGCAATGCTTTTCATCTCATGCGTGAGATTCTGAAATTGACAAAGTTGATTGTTGACGCACAGGTTCAATACAGACTTGGCAATATCGATGCCTTCCAGCTCGCTGATGGTATCTTATACGCCTTCAACCACGTTGGTCAGCTTACGGGAATGTATCGTTACAAGTACAAGCTCATGCATCAAATTCGCTCGTGCAAAGACTTGAAGCATCTGATCTACTATCGGTTTAACTCGGGTCCAGTAGGCAAGGGCCCTGGGTGCGGATTCTGGGCTCCAGCTTGGAGAGTCTGGTTGTTTTTCATGCGGGGTATCATCCCTCTACTTGAGCGATGGCTTGGAAATCTTTTGTCAAGACAATTCGAGGGCAGACATAGCAAGGGAGTTGCAAAGACCGTCACGAAGCAACGTGTGGAGTCTCATTATGATCTTGAGCTCCGTGCATCTGTCATGGCTGATTTGATGGACATGATGCCAGAGGGAATCAAGCAGAACAAAGTCAACACTGTTCTGCAGCATCTTTCTGAAGCCTGGAGATGTTGGAAGAGTAATATTCCTTGGAAGGTACCCGGTCTGCCAGCGCCCATCGAGAACATCATCCTTCGCTATGTCAAGAGCAAGGCTGATTGGTGGATATCTGTGGCCCATTACAACAGAGAGCGCATTCGTCGAGGTGCAACTGTTGATAAGACCGTTGCGAAGAAGAATTTAGGTCGCCTTACCCGGCTCTGGCTGAAGGCAGAGCAAGAACGACAACATAATTACATGAAGGATGGTCCATATGTGTCTTCCGAGGAAGCCGTGGCTATCTACACCACCACTGTGCACTGGCTCGAGTCTCGAAAGTTCTCACCTATCCCCTTTCCTAGCGTTTCCTACAAACATGACACCAAGATTCTGATCCTTGCTCTTGAGCGACTTCGAGAGGCGTACTCTGTCAAGGGCAGACTGAATCAGAGCCAGCGTGAGGAATTGGCGTTGATTGAGCAGGCATACGACAGCCCTGGAACAACACTTGAGAGAATTAAGCGTTTCCTTCTTACCCAGAGAGCTTTCAAGGAAGTTGGCATTGATATGAATGACAACTACAGCACGATCAATCCGGTCTATGACATCGAACCAGTTGAAAAAATCAGCGATGCCTATCTGGATCAGTATTTGTGGTATCAAGCAGATCAGCGCCACCTCTTCCCCGCGTGGATTAAGCCCTCTGATTCTGAAGTCCCTCCATTGCTCACCTACAAGTGGGCACAAGGTATCAACAATCTCGACAAAGTTTGGGAATCCGCCGATGGAGAGTGTAACGTTATGATCGAGACGCAACTATCAAAGGTTTATGAAAAAATAGATCTTACACTCCTCAACCGACTGCTCAGACTTATCATGGATCACAATCTTGCTGATTATATTTCATCGAAGAACAATGTTCAGTTGACATACAAAGACATGAACCACGTCAACAGTTATGGTATGATTCGCGGTCTTCAATTCTCTGCTTTCGTCTTCCAATACTATGGCCTTGTTCTTGACCTGCTGCTTCTTGGTCTGCAACGTGCAAGCGAGATTGCTGGCCCACCGCAAAGTCCCAATGACTTCTTGCAGTTCCGAGATCGCGAGACAGAGACAAGACATCCTATCAGATTGTATACCAGATATATTGATCGCATCTGGGTCTTCTTCCGATTTACTGCCGACGAGTCTCGTGATTTAATCCAACGTTTCCTCACTGAACAGCCGGATCCAAACTTCGAGAATGTCATTGGTTATAGGAATAAGAAGTGCTGGCCACGAGATTCACGTATGCGCCTCATGAGACACGATGTCAACCTTGGTCGCGCTGTGTTCTGGGACTTGAAGAATCGATTGCCAAGATCTGTCACTACAATCGAATGGGATGACACCTTCTCCAGCGTGTACAGCAGAGACAATCCGAATCTGTTGTTCGCCATGTGCGGTTTTGAAGTCCGAATTTTACCAAAGATCCGCAATCAGAATGACGAATTCCCTGTGAAGGATAGTGTTTGGTCTTTAGTTGACAACACAAGCAAGGAGAGAACAGCTCATGCTTTCCTTCAAGTTACGGAGGAGGATATTGCAAAGTTCAACAATCGTATTCGCCAAATCTTGATGTCCTCGGGCTCCACCACTTTCACCAAGATTGCCAACAAGTGGAACACGAGTCTGATTGCCCTGTTTACGTATTACCGCGAAGCAGCTGTTTCGACCGTTAATCTTCTCGATACCATCGTCAAATGTGAAACGAAGATCCAGACCCGAGTCAAGATTGGACTTAACTCGAAGATGCCTTCTCGATTTCCGCCTGCTGTCTTCTACACCCCGAAGGAACTTGGAGGTCTCGGTATGATATCTGGCTCCCACATTCTCATTCCAACGAGCGACAAACGTTGGTCGAAGCAAACGGATGTTGGCGTCACGCATTACCGGGCTGGTATGACCCACGATGAGGATACATTGATTCCCAACATCTTTAGATACATCATTCCTTGGGAGGCTGAATTCATTGACTCTCAACGGGTGTGGACAGAGTACTCTCAAAAGCGTCAAGAAGCCAATCAGCAAAACAGAAGACTCACACTCGAAGATCTTGAGGATAGTTGGGATCGTGGTCTACCTCGTATCAATACTCTATTCCAGAAGGATCGAAGCACCTTGAGTTTTGACAAGGGTTTCCGAGCACGTACTGAGTTCAAGACTTACCAGCTGATGAAGAGCAACCCCTTCTGGTGGACAAGTCAGCGACACGACGGAAAGTTATGGAATTTGAACGCCTATCGCACAGGTAAGCCAATTTAACGGGCGTAAATAATATACTAACTCTGGGATTCTTAGATGTGATACAAGCGCTGGGCGGTGTCGAGACAATTCTTGAGCACACCTTATTCAAAGCTACCGCTTTCCCATCCTGGGAGGGTTTGTTCTGGGAGAAAGCATCAGGTAGGATCCCCGTCCCATAATGTCTCACAGCTTGTGAGACATTATTCTCGCTTAATTGACAAACTGACTCGATCATCCAGGTTTCGAGGAGTCGATGAAGTTCAAGAAGCTGACCAACGCCCAACGATCCGGTCTCAACCAGATTCCGAATCGCCGTTTCACCCTCTGGTGGTCCCCCACCATAAACAGGGCCAATGTTTATGTGGGCTTTCAAGTACAATTAGGCAGGCTATCCCCAATCCCTTTTATTATCTATGCTAATTCATAGTTCGCAGATCTGACTGGAATTTTCTTGCACGGCAAAATCCCGACTCTGAAGATTTCTCTCATTCAAATTTTCAGAGCTCATCTATGGCAAAAGATCCATGAGTCTGTCGTTATGGATATTTGTCAAGTGCTAGATCAGGGCAAGTAAATCCTTTCTTTTGTCTTTCTTCAATCTTGCTGTTCTGGGGTTCCAGAATGGGTTTTCGTCGTCTTGGCTCGATTCCTGCAGAAGAAGTGATACTAATTTCTCGGTAGAACTCGAGCAATTGGGTATTGAGACTGTTCAAAAAGAAACCATCCATCCCAGAAAGTCGTACAAGATGAACAGTTCTTGTGCAGACATCTTGCTGTTCGCAAGTCACAAGTGGAACGTGACACGACCTTCAATTTTATTCGATACCAAAGATGTAATTGAGCCTACTACGACCAACAAGTTCTGGCTGGACGTCCAGCTGCGTTATGGCGACTACGATTCTCACGACATTGAACGATACGTACGGGCCAAATATCTTGACTACACTACCGACAGCATGAGTATCTACCCATCTGCTACCGGTCTTATGATTGGTATTGATCTTGCTTACAATCTTTATTCGGCTTATGGTCAATATTTCCCCGGTCTGAAGACGCTCATCCAGCAAGCTATGGCCAAGATTATGAAGGCGAACCCTGCTCTGTATGTCCTCCGAGAGCGTATCCGGAAAGGTCTTCAGCTCTATGCTTCTGAGAGCAACCAAGAATTTCTGAACTCCCAAAATTACTCGGAGCTTTTCAGCAATCAGATCCAATTGTTCATCGACGATACCAATGTCTATCGTGTTACGATTCACAAGACATTTGAGGGCAATTTGACCACCAAACCCATCAATGGCGCCATTTTCATTTTCAACCCTCGAACTGGTCAGTTGTTCCTGAAAATCATTCACACTAGTGTCTGGGCTGGCCAGAAGCGTCTGGGACAATTGGCCAAATGGAAGACCGCCGAAGAAGTCGCTGCTCTGATTCGATCATTGCCAATTGAGGAGCAACCCAAGCAACTGATTGTGACCCGTAAAGGTCTTCTCGATCCTCTCGAAGTCCATCTACTTGATTTCCCGAACATCTCAATCCGCGCATCTGAGCTTCAGCTACCTTTCCAGGCTGCTATGAAGGTCGAGAAACTTGGTGATATGATTCTACGAGCCACTGAACCCCAGATGGTATTGTTCAATCTTTATGATGAGTGGCTCAAGTCGATTTCTTCTTACACGGCCTTCTCTCGTCTCATCTTGATTCTGCGGGCTCTGCATGTGAACCAGGATAGAACAAAGTTGCTTCTGCGACCCGACAAGACAGTCATCACTCAAGATCATCACATTTGGCCATCTTTGTCGGAAGATGATTGGATTAAGGTTGAAACACAATTACGAGACCTCATCTTGAACGACTACGGCAAGAAGAACAATGTCAATACTTCAAGTTTGACTAGCAGCGAAGTCCGGGATATCATTCTTGGAATGGAGATCAGTGCACCGTCAATGCAGCGCCAGCAAGCTGCTGAAATTGAGAAGCAACAGCAAGAGCAACAGCAATTGACAGCTGTGACCACTAAAACTCAGAATGTCCATGGCGAAGACATCATTGTGACCACAACCTCTCAATTCGAGCAACAGACGTTTGCATCCAAGACCGAATGGAGGACCAGGGCAATCGCAACCTCGAATCTTCGGACACGGGCGAACAACATCTACATCTCGTCAGATGATATCAAAGAAGATGATCATTTCACCTACATTATGCCGAAGAACATTCTCAAGCGATTTATCACAATTGCAGATCTTCGTGTGCAAGTAGCTGGGTACTTGTATGGGTCGTCGCCTCCGGATAACGATCAAGTCAAAGAAATCCGATGCATAGTCATGGTTCCCCAAATCGGAAGCACTCGCGATATTCAACTGCCTCAACAATTGCCACAACACGAGTACCTGGATCAATTGGAACCCCTCGGAATAATCCATACTGTCTCTGGCAATGAACCGCCGTACATGACCGCGATGGATGTCACACAGCACTCACGTCTAATGAATGCACACAGCTCATGGAACAACAAGACCGTTTCAATGACAGTTTCCTTTACTCCTGGAAGCGTGTCTCTCGCATCATGGGCTTTAACACCTCAAGGGTACAAATGGGGTGCAGAAAACAAGGACATGGGAAGCGATCAGCCTCAAGGGTTCAGCACGAATATGGGGGAGAAGTGCCAGCTTCTACTAAGCGATAAGATCCGCGGATATTTCTTGGTTCCCGAGAATAACTCCTGGAACTATAGCTTCATGGGAAGCACGTTTGGAGGAATCGAGAAGAAGCCGGTTCATGTTAAGATCGACACGCCACTACCGTTCTACAATGACCAGCACCGACCTCTCCATTTCCAAAATTTTGCCCAATTAGAGGATCTTTGGGCTGACCGAGATGATAATTTTGCATAGAGGAGGCTCTGTGCGTTGTGCAACGTGGTTTTCTGGCTGAATCGCCGACTGGTTTGGGAGATTGCAAGGGAAGGGAAGGGAAGGGAAGGGTTTTCTGCGTGGTTAATCATCAAAACATTGTACCACCTGGTAGCGGGCGTTTGATCGGAGGCGAGTCTTGTAACAACCTGTCAATCTGTATAAGAAAAACCATATTTTCATAGTTCAATGCCTCACTGGCGTCTGCGTGGTTGCATGATCAACGCTCGCACTATTTCTTAAATCTTTCCGCCAACAAGATGCTCCGCTCCCAGAGAATTGAGACCTGCCGGAAATTCGGAGAATTAAATGCAACATCTCTCATGCAGCCGGTGTTTTTGTATTTAGTAATGTACGATGGGCTGTACGACGGTAGGTACATAGTAATTCCCACCAGGTTCCCCGACACGCTTGGTCATGATTTGCCACGCTGCATGAGGCTATCGAGTTTACGTCTAGGTACATGGAATACCGACCATCATATTCCCATATTTATTTTCCTTTTTCCCCCGAGGTGACGAGGACGGACGAGGTTATCCGTGTCTTACCTACCTAAAGAGTTCTAATGCAGGAACGACTGTGTGCAGCTTCGCTACAGCAGGTCTACAGCAGGCCGGAAGGAAAGAGCTGCACAGCGGGTACACAGCGGGAAGTGGTGTTGACATCCTAATTTAGAATATTGAGAATACATTACCATGGCAACTTTTGGTTTTTTGACCTTTTCTTTCCTTTGCAACCTTTTACATTGAACCTTAAGCTCTCATAAACAAACATTTAAGGAACACCACTTTTACCAATCGCAACTCGCAGTTACCCCACTGCTCCGGGGTACTTCTCTACCAGTAGCTAAGAGACGCGCTACAGGGCCCACCAGCCTGGAAATGTGGTACGTACAGTATACACAGTACTCGGTGCCGGGCTTTCCTTTCTTGGGCGAGCATCTTACCATCTCATTCCTTTCTCTCGGTTCCTTACTGTACAATTACGTGTGTGGCCAGAGACTCTACCAGTCAGTCAGTCAGTCAGTCAGTCAGTCATCCTCTCCCCCCCAGAAAGCATTGAAATGTAATAAAACGTACAATTATTGGCATCCACAAGGTAGGGTAGGATAGGGATGCTACAGGGAGTAACCAAATTTCGACGCGGATGCTAACAATGATCAGCGACCTAACATTTAGTTAGCATCTAACAAAAGATGCGATGAGTCGTCTCTTTGAGCGCCTTCAGCCCCCTCTGACGCGGTCTTTTCCCGAGTCTACTTGAGTACATGATATTAATATACAGGTATCTGACATCGGAGCGGCGCGGTGCTTGCTGTCTAGCTATTTTGGGGACATTTCCCTCAGCAGAGCAATTTCATTTACATTTGCAATTGACATTGATATTTTTTTTTTCTTTCTTTTCGTCGACCGTCTATTGTCTGCATTGCTGTTCATCTCCCACGATACCGGCGGCGCGCTCCTTTGTCCAATCAGCAAAATGGGATTGCTATTTTTGGCCATGCGCATTAACATGCCGAAGTGAAGAGTTTCTCGGTTCCAAGGCTTTACTCCGTACGGAGGGGAGGTATTCGATTTTTATGCCTGTGCTGTTTGTAAGGGTTTGTAAGGGTTCGTAAGGGTCGTCCGCCCCATCTGTAGCACAAGCATCCCTGCCTGACCCTTCTTCCCCTTCCCCTTCCCCTTCCCCTTCCCCCTTCCCTCCCCCGGCCCTACTGTATTACCCCTACCCACACCACACACACGGTATGGCATCCCATGATCCCTACCCCTCAACCATGCCATACTCCCAGAAATGCCATGCCCTCCCTTCCCTGTTGGCGCTGTCGAGTACTTCGTAGTGCAGCGCAGGCTGGCCCAAGCTGGTTTCAGTCTTCGTCAAAGCTTCAAAAAAGCTTCCATGCAGTCTTCCAGATCTCATGCGTGTGGAGTTCGTTACCGGTACTTACTTGGCTGACGACTATTGAACCACCACCAGTGACCACCAGTGACCACCTACGATACCCTTGACTGTCAAATGTTCGATGCATGCTGCATGCTGCCTGCCGGGTTTGGGATTTCCTTGTCCAGCACTCACTCGATTAGGCCGCTTCTCGAGTGCATTGATCGAGGAGGTTGATGCTTCTTGTCTTCATGCATCACTCACTGCTCACCTTGTCTCCTCAACACTCTACGTCTCGTCCATGACGAATCAATGGTGTGCTTGGATTGCCTATCAAGACACACGTCGGCTGTGCCTTTAATTACTGAGCTACCTACAGTACTTCGCTGGTATCAATGCCTATCTATGCCTGATCAACTGAAAAGATCAGACGATAGATCGGAATAAAGCAAAGGCCTGCCCTCCTCCTCCTCCTCCTCCTTCTTGCTGGCCCTCGATCTGGATCTGTTCATTCCTTAATTACCATTATCCAACTTACCGCAAGATCGCGGGCCAGAGTCCCTCACTGAAAGAAGGTTGAATCTTTTGCTCTCCTACTCTCATCCGTCCCTATCAAATGCGTTACTCGGCCGCTCTACTGGAACCAGGTCTTAATATCCCACATATACCCATTCGAAACGCGCACAGTCACACTACTTGAACCTAAAAACAAACAAGCGACTTCAATCCACGAGCCTTCTGAAAACCCAACGCGACCCAGCGGTGATCCAGCACGTAGTAGTCCTGCCCCCGGCGACCTGCGAGAGCAGTGAGCTGTGGCGGAAGCCCTATGCCTGCATGTCGTATAGACCGGGCCACGATGCAAATCCATATATCGACTATGCTGCTCAACCCGAACCTCATCCTGAAGAGCGCGTCTTCGGGTCGCATGTCCAAGATATACAGCACGGTGGTGGACCAGGTCTCAGTACTCATGAACACTTTGGCGCGCATCCACAACAACATCCTCAACAGCAGCAGCAGCAGCCACATCACCAACCTCGACACCAGGTGTATACTGGCCCGCATCCCCAGGGCGGCATGGCCCACCACCAGTCCCCTCAGTTTGGTGGTGGGCAAGGGCTGATGTATGCACACCAGATGCAGCCGGCGTCTGGTACAAAGAGGTCGCGGAATGATGATGAGGAGTTGGAGATGGGTGGTTTGCCAATGGAACCGCAGATGGGAGGCAGCGCAATACCGGGCCTACCTCCTCATATGCAAGCACCATCGATGGTGGATTATCCCAGCTCGTCAGTGCAATCATACCACAGTCATCAACTACCACCTTCAGCGCACCAACCGAAGCGACAACGTTCTGATGATCCGAATTCGAGTATGATGTCTCAAAGTGGTGGAGCACCTAGTGTTGTTGGAATAGCGGGAATGCCTGACCCTGCTCCAAGACCTCGCGGGCCTAAGCTGAAATTCACACCAGAGGATGATCAATTGCTTGTGGATCTAAAGGAGAACAAGAACTTGACCTGGAAACAAATTGCGGAATTTTTCCCAGGCCGATCTTCTGGAACATTGCAGGTCCGTTATTGTACGAAGTTGAAGGCCAAAACGACCCAATGGACCGAAGAGACAGTAAGATGAAACACCCTAAAGCTTATCTGCAAGTTTCTAACCCATAGACTAGATTCAAAAACTTCGGACGGCCCTTCACGACTACGAGCAAGAGAAGTGGCGCATTGTAGCACAGAAAGTAGGCACGGGCTTCACATCTGCTGCTTGCAAAGATAAAGCTAGCGAGTTATAGCATTCAGTGTCTCCAGCAGAAGCACCAGCTTCTGATCTTGGGGACACAGAATATTAGCTTAAAGCAGCACATGGACATTTCAGATGCTCCTGAATGTCTCGAATTCGCACGGACATTTTCCTCCACACCCGAAATCCACATCTAAACCTCACAACCCTACGACACTTCAAACGCGAAACACCAAATCACATTTCTTATATATGGAACCTATATATACATACGCACGACAATATCTCATATTTTACAAACCCCTTCACGCGACTGGATCGTGCCACGAACACTCACCATAATTTTCTTCTGCACTCAGCTCGGCAACGACCAGGCAATAATGACCTTTTTTGATTCCTTATGCAATGGATGGAATAGACACGGAACGGCAGGATTGGCAGGTAATGAATGCAAGCATATGCTGGCGCAATCGAAAGGATGGTAGATTGTTTGGTATATACACATGGGGGTTCATCAACCAGCATCGCATTGGGTGCGGTAAACACATCAGATCTCTTTTGTTTCCTTCGATTGTTTATCGCTCTCAAAAAGAACTATACCCCCAATTTGCAAAGCATTTGTCTGTCTTGGTGGCACTTATTCCCCTTCTGCAATACATTACATAATGTTAGGGTATCGATTTTTCCTTTCGCTCTAGCAACTGATGGATGAAAGAACCCAATAGATAGTGCTTAGTTTTTAGTATCATACACACTAATTCCCCTCAGCTCACCGGCCTCCATCCTTGGTTTTCTCTCAGCAAAGGAAGACAGACGAGCATTATGCAACACTTGGTTAGGAGTGTGGAAGCATCGAGTTGCCGCAAATAGACTCCGCACACGGTGTAAGCAGCAAGCTTGGTTACATCGGGGAGTAACTGATGTGCATACTCCGTAAGACGAACCTCATCCTGTCTCCTACAGTACGCGTCAAGACGAGAGGAGATCAAGAGGCTGAGGCTGAGACTGAGACTTTGGGGTGGCCGACGCGAGGCCGAGGCCGAGGGCCCTACATATCGGCTCGGGGATCCAAATGTGGAGGGTGGGGTGCGGTGGATGGGGTTTCGCATTTTTCTTTTCTTTTTCTACTTATAACAGCTGTTTTATATGCATCATGCAAAGCTTAAGGTATGCGAGATGATTGGATTGGACGGTTGTTTCGTTTCGTTTTGGCTTTTCCAGGTTCCAGGGCCAGGCTCAGGCAAAGTAAAGTGGACGCATGTGGCACCCCGCTTTAACGTTCAAGAGTGGAGCGTGCAGGTGTACGGAGAAGTTAAAGTACAGTACGGTAAAGTACCGGTAGTTTCGTTATCATCTCCCCCTTTTTTATATTTAGGTGTTTGTTATCGGGCGAACGATTTGAGATGAATGACGTACTGTATAGTACGGCATTTGTATTGTTTGGTTTGCATTGTGTAACGGAGATTTGTTTCTACTCGTGGAGTGGACCCTGGAGGCTTGGAGGCTTGGGAAGAGAGAAGAGAAGAATCTTCGAAAGCTTCTACAGGGTGTTGGCACGAAACTTGCAAATCAA
The DNA here is from genome assembly GCA_007821475.1 of Lachnellula arida. Taxonomy (NCBI): domain Eukaryota; kingdom Fungi; phylum Ascomycota; class Leotiomycetes; order Helotiales; family Lachnaceae; genus Lachnellula; species Lachnellula arida. The sequence goes on along the minus strand of QGMF01000033.1, from coordinate 57,828 downwards.
GGATTATAAATAACATAGCTAAAGCAAGGTACTGTATTGATTAGCTAAATAGATACTTGGATACGATCATTTATGCCTTACTTATCTGGGAATCAAACTGCTAAGAAATAGTTTATATAAATTTACTAGATTAAGAATATTCCCAAGAGCCGGAGTCCAGACTCCATACTGGTATAAGCCTGGTAAAAGGCATGTAATCCTTGATTTGCAAGTCTCGTGGCAACACCCTGTATCGTCGGCGGATAATCCTTGTCTGAGCATGGCATGGCATGGTATGGCATAATTTAAGCTACGGAGTGTTACTATATTGATAGATTAGATTACGATCGATAAACGAACGGCGCGTCTGTGTCGCGTTCGTTTCCGCGCCGCGCTATTGAAATTGCTACTCTATCTTACTTTGTAAAAAGCAAATCTATGGTTCATGCAAAGCCTTGGGGCTGAATGATAAATGAGGGATTGACTGGGATGGTGCGGAGCCTTGAAATGAAGTTCCCGCTCCCGTAATGATGGATTCGGGGCGCGTGGTGTTGGTGTTGTGCAGATTGCATGGCCATGGGTAAGAGTAGATATTTATGTATCTCGAGATCAGCCTCAATTCCGGAGATTGGGTCGGCGTTTCTAGAATACATGTATGGTATGGTATGAAGCTGCCGGATTTGGTGGTATGATGTGAGTTGGCATAAAGATATACTTTACTGTACTGTACTATACGGAGAACACAGGCCCGGTACGAGTGGTATTGAAATAACGCTTCCGTTTTATTTTATTGGCGCTTTGTTTCTTTGGGTAAGCTGGGGTAGAATCAAACAAGATGACGGACTATCTGTGTATTGCTGAGTAGGAATGACTGCGCTTCAGTGTTCTAGCAGGATATTATCTCGTCGCCGAATGCAAGCAAAGGGAAGGGAAGATAATCAACTTGCTTGTTCCCTTTTTGCTAATACCATACGATCTATCCCGTGTACTGTGCATAGCTCTTGTTCTCCCTATGTCATCTACTGCCTAGTTTCCTCCCGCGCTGCTTTGAAAGATGGATGGAGGGGTATGTGGTACCAAGCTGCTGGCGAGTCCGAGACGTTCAGATTCTATGGCGTGTATTGCCGTGCCTGCGACTCCTGTAATGAAGAGGATGTTCGAAATAATGATTGCTCCAAGGTAACCCCAGTTGCAGTTATAGACCTCTTCAAGGTAATAAGTCGTTAACTTCGTGCCGTTTGCCGTGAAGGGGCTGACGGAGTTGCCTATGATTGTAGACTTCCCGGTTAGGGGATCTTTGGTATCGGATGGCAGTTTATTCATGCGTTCTTATGGTGCATGTGACGCTAGCCAGTGGGTGCGAAAGATCCGAACCTGTTCAATGGTAAAGCCAGCAGAACTGGAATGGTCTGTGTTGACTATTTCCTATCCAATGAGCAGAATACAACGAAGTAATTTCGTACAGGCAATATGGTATGGCAGTGGAATAAACCACGATTGACTGTCGTTGCTCCGTCCAAACCCATGAGCATAATCTCGAGGGGTTGCGAGTTCCTGATCATCAGGGGATCTGCTGCCCAAAGGTGTAGGTGGAGGTGAAGTCGAGGTTCTCATTTTGCCCACTACACATAATCTTTGCCATTACAGTATATTATTGGCATCGACATATATCGCTGTCATAAAGAATCGGCGACGGTAACTTTGGTTTCTCTCCACTCCACGTCTTGGGTCGAGATATTATCCAAGAACCCTCAGGCGTTTTACGAGCTTCCTTCGTGCCTTTCAAAGTCTGTAAGTCCATGATTTTGGGCGCGCTGAGATCACGCAGCGACGATGTTCCCCTTCTGTAGTCAATTACCAAGATTTTGCGCCCAACCACATCTGTACAGAAAGAAATTGTCACCAATGAATCGCCCGTATTTGCACTCGTTATTACTCGGAAACATTGAGACTCTCAAATTCAAAGCAATTTCGTATTCTATTATCCCCTAAGCAGAAGTCAAGGGCCAAACAAGGACTCCACATCTGTGAGCCGAGGAAACAACCCCAGATCTGTAAACCTTCCCTCCTCTAGTTGATGCTGTACAGAAAAATTCATGGCCATCCCAATGATCGCAGCAAGCAAAAGGGGAAACATGGTGGGGCCTGAATCCACGGCGTTGTTTTCATCGAGGCAAGAGCCTGCCCCAACGTACCGGCAAGCTTCACTCAAAGATCATCCGTCCATATGAACTCAATTTCTTCTCCAGCACAGCACTTGTTGTAACAGCCAGAACGAAGAAAAAGAGCAAAATACAAGCAACACAAGAATATATTCTGAGCCAACTAAATGATCGTCATCCCACCTCAACCGACTGATTCCTCGACGCGTACATTCTTTCGCTTTGAATGGACTGAGATAGCGAGAATAGTTGAGAATATACAGGCAGACACAGAAAGAGGCGACAGATAGAGCTACATGGTCTCTCGAACCTCAAAGCTAGGAAGTCCGCAGTCTCTGAACTGATATCATTCCAAAGGCCGTAGCTAAAACGCAGTTGCAAGAATTCAGGACAGCAGCAACGGGCATAACAGCAATCCATCTTTGCTCTCTTGAAGAAGCCCTTAAATGACGTACGATGCGAAATTCGAAAGGAGAGCTCCTAGTTATCTGATGCTGGGAGTCTCGCAAAATGTGACAACTTGCAGCAATGCACCATTTCAACTTTGACGCAATACAAATTATATAGATACGTTGTTTGGGTATAATCAGAGTGGAAGGAGAATTTTGCGCATTGTCAACGACCAAAGAAAACTTGACGTGAAATCTCCCGAGGTTGATGATAACGTGACAAATATATGACTAAGCAGTGGTTCTCGGCAACTTCTACTAAAGTCAACCTCTCCAAAATCGAACCACCAACAAACCACACATCAATTGAAACCCACCATGTCCCTCCAGCGCCTGGTCTTTACTTCCGCACGTCGGGCTGCAGTGAGCCCAGCTGTTAGACGCAGCTTCACGACCTCCTTTGTCCGCAGTATGAGTTCCCCCCATCACCCTATAGCTCTCACACCACTAACCAGTTACCAGGAGAAGCAGCTCCTACCCCAGCCAGCGGCAGCAATGAGTCCAAGATCAAGAAGTTCCAGGGTATGCTCGCGGATTGGTTACAAAGAAGCCTGTAACGATTGTGCTGATGGGAAATACAGACATCAAGACCGAATCCGACTTGCTTCCCCCCGGAGCAGCACCCGGAACCATACCCACGGATCTCGAGCAAGCGACTGGTTTGGAGCGATTGGAGATTTTGGGAAAGATGCAGGGTATTGATATCTTCGATATGAAGCCCTTGGACGCGTCTCGCAAAGGTATTTCGAAATCAGGCCATAAAGCTCCGGAAGGATTCGCTGATGGGGATGTACAGGCACGCTTGATAACCCCATTGTGGTGAAGTCGTTTGGTGATGAGCAGTACGCTGGTTGCACTGGCTACCCTGTTGATTCCCACACTGTCATTTGGCTCACGGTATGCTCTCTTCATCTACACGGATTAGGAAATTGGCTGACATGTCTTGTGTAGATGTCTCGTGATCGTCCTGTCGAACGCTGCCCGGAATGTGGCAATGTGCTGAAGATGGAATATGTCGGTCCTCAAGATGATCCTCATGACCACAGCCATGGCCATGATGCCCACGGAGACGGATCCCACAACTACGAGGAGCCGAAGACTTTTGCTGATTTCGTTAAGCCTGAATATAGATAGATGAGTTGTTTTATACCGGAGATGAGGTGCTTGAGGAGTGGGGAAGAAGTGTAGCATAATTGTCACTGAAGATTTCCAATTATCCGAAAACTGCCGCGCGGTCTTGGTCTACAGGCTTTCTATGATGGATGGGCACTATATCTTAAGATATTGTGGGAAAATGGACGGTCCAAGAGAGAGAAGCCAGTTAGTTTAACCAGGCCTAGTAAGCCTTTGGTAGTTGGCCATACGTTTAGCTCGCTTTTTCTCCTCTCTAGCTGCACCACAGCAGCACACCTCTCTGTTCTCCCTTCTCTTCCCACCAGGTATGCTCGGCAGGTTTCCAATTTGGCCCGTTCCTTGTTTTCCGATACCAACAGCTTCAAATGTAATTCTCTCGATCTCTTTAGCGAGCCGGCTGGCCGTAGTTGATGTCTAATGAATGGTTTTATACCACAGCGTCCTGATGTTTATGCATACACCTAGGTATCTTGAAGGACACGGAAATGGGAAAATGCTTACCAGAAAGATATGAAGTGACCACGGATGGCACTCGTGCATTAGCTTTCGCAGCAATTAACAAAATCATGCTGTGGCACGAGTGACGACAGCTATAAACAACATGACTTTATCCTTCAGATAGTAAAATAAATACATGAGCTCGTGTAGACTAACAAAAGACGTCACGGATCAAAATGTCTAGTGTGAAATAAAAACTCCGAAACACTTCTACTAGTTGAAGATAATAGGTCAATTGCCATTCGGGACAATTGATCACGATTTACATAAGCATACACAAATATCAGCCAATCAGATGGTGCCGTCGTATATCTAAGACTTGTGTCACAAGCTCAGCCTCACCCATAGCCATCTTGACTCGTCAGCCCACGACGACCAAGCTGCGCATCCTAGTTTTCCAAATTCCGGTCACAGATCTACCTTCTTATATCATGCCTATGAGCTCTCTAAACCAGCCTCTACATACAACACCAACACCAACTTGAACAAGCTCTACATTATTTACCCCTCCAAAGCCCACACGATCTGAATCTGCTGCACCGGCAGCTATAGCAAAGATGCTCGACGAGAACCTCCCCACCTTCTATATCAGGCCCTCCTCTGCCGACAACCCCCTCTCTAACACCATCTTCCTCACCCAGAATGGCTCAGACCCGCAGGCCGAATACACGCTACGGCGACCCGATCCAAGTACACCAGCCTCGAAGAACTGCTACGCGGTAGCCTTATACGACTCCTACAACCCAGATGTGCTATACGCAGAGGTACTAGTGCATCCGGAATGGACACAGCCAACGCTTTCACAAGCTGAGATACGAGCCCAGAATGGCGTCCCGCCTGCCCCAGTACCGATAGTGCCAGATAACTTTACGATTCAGCTTTACAATCCAGATCAGCAGGTCAAAATTAGGCAGATTGCTGGGTCTTGGAATAGCTCTGCTTATTGGGAATTTGAAATGCCGCAGAATAGCTTCAAAATGCCCTCTGCCTCGGCACTTGATAGAAGCCAAAGTGATCCCGCGGCTTTGGATGTTACGCCCAAAGTTGCGTTTAAGTGGAAGAAGGATGGCAAGCTATCGAGAGACATATCATGCTACTTGTCCGGAAAAACTACAGATGGCAGGAAGAGCAAGGAACCGGACATCCCAGTCGCTATGTATAATTCGGGCAAGGAACAGAACAATTTGACTATATACCAGCCAAATATGCACCGGGTAGACGTCGAGGATGCCAAGGGTTTGGAGGTGGTGTTTCTGTTAAGCGCGGCTGTTATCAAGGATATATTTTTCAATGCCAGTAGGGAGCTGTTCAACATCAGTGCACCGAAGCCCAAGGCAAGCACGAACCCATTACGCAAGAATAGTGGTCCGGTAATAGGTGGTAAAGCTGCATCACCACCGGTTATGTCGGGAGCGGTATTTTCTCAACCACCTCCGGCTTCACAAGCACCACCCCAACAGGCTTATAAACCCCAGCAGCAGCAGCAGATGCCACCACGACAACAGACATCTGGGCCGCCCCCAGCAAACCCCCGCACGCAGTGGGAGATTGACGCCGAGACTGCCCGTCTAAAGGCCGAATTCGAAGCCGAGCAAAAAGAAAAGGAGAGAATAGAACGCAAAGAACAGAAGATGATCAAAAAAATGTTAGAAGAAGAAGAGAAGGAGGCAAGGAGAAGAGAAGCAGAAGTAGCCAAAGAGACAGAACGTCTGCGAAAACAATATGGTGTCCCTGCAGCCGCCTCGCCACCTAATCACGTATCCTTCCAGCAACCGGCTCTTCCTCCCCGCCAGCAGTCTTCTCACGTACGCCCACATTCAAATTCTGTAGGCCAGCCGCAGCAATTCTCGCAATATCAGAGCGCGCCGCACACGCAACCGGTTCCTTACCAACGGCCGGTCAGCACGCCGCTTGCTCCTCAGCAACAGCAGCAAGGAGGGCAGCAGCAGCCTGCTACACAGGGGAGTTGGTTTGGAAGTAATAATCCTCCGCAGCAGTCGGGACCATATTTACAAGCGCCGGGGAACAATGCGAGTGCGAGCCATAGTGGGTTTTTTGGGCTAGGTGGGGGAAAAAAGATGCAGAAGAAGAGAAGTGTTTTCTTCTAGTGATTTAATGATACCATGATGACTTTTATGATTGCATTGCATGGATTAGCGTTTGGAATGATTGCATTTGTTGTTTTATTCATAGAAGAGTACGATAGCTTGGGGCTTAAAGGAAAGGAGAATCAAAATCTCGATATATTACACTGCGGCAAAAACCAAAGTGATATTGGCATTACATATGAAAAGATACTGCACCTCTATACAGCTCAATATACTAGTAAGTTATTTGGACAGCTCCCCCGTGATCGGTACCCCTTTGATCTTGGTCCTTGGATCATTATTATTAGCCCATCTATGGTTCCTTCTAATCTCCCTATCAAACCAATGCCATATATTCCAGAAGCTGTCTCCAACTCCCTCACAGTGAATCATTACCTACAACAAGCGTCCCAAACAGGAAACCCAAATCTTTTGTTGCACTTCCCGTCATCTTCGATAAGAGAGCGGCCGCGTTCCCTACACATTCACATTCACCAAGCCGCCGGGCCGAGGGTAGGGTGGTAGGTATATATAGTTAAATAAACAGATTAAGGTACATCAAATGTGTAATGGTGTACTGGTTAGGTTTCTGAAAGAATTCATCGTCGAGCTTGCTTGGGGGTATCCTAACCAAATTTTTAATTTCTTTTTGCCTTTGTCCTTGCCTTTTCCTGGTGGGTTGGATTCTGGTTGCTGTTTTTTTATATAGATAATTAATGTTTTTTAAGGGGGAGGCGGGGCGAGGTCAAAGGAGACTTGGGCTGTTTTGTGGTTTCGTTTTTCGGCTTTTTATGACTTATTTTTTGTCTATTAATAAATACGTCAAATGACCTATACCGTACCTATAAAGTTGTTTATAGCTTAAAACGCACCTAAGACTGCACTCTCCGTCGAGCCCCGCCTGCGTAGGGGTGAGGCGGAAAAGGGGGGATCCTTCGCTTCCTTGGCATGGCAACGCAACTTCAAGGTTCAACAGCCATTGCCAAATAAGGCCTTCAAGATCCTCGCAACATGCGTCTAAAATGACATTGAAACTTCTAGACAGCAACTATGTCGGCCCAGATAATATGTGAGCCGCTTTTAGGCCAGACAACAATCGTATCTGGCCAAACAGTAAGTCCAACAAGTCCCCCAAAATCTCCAGTGCTCCGATTCTTACAAAATACCAGGCCAGAATTACAGTTGTATCGGTCTCCAACCAGCCAGGTATTCTTTGGGAAGCTGCAATATGGCACAACAGTTCCGAATCCGGAAGCTGGTCTCAGACGGAGCTCCGAAATACAGGAGAACAAGTGCAGACAGTATGCATCCATTGCAGCATCCAAAGACATGTCCCCTAATACCTCCTAGTTAGGTCAAGACTTACGAAAAGACAAAGTAGGGATGCTGTACACAGGATCTCTTAATCGACCTTCATCCAAAAGTCATGTCGTCCATTTCACCATCAAATACAGGACTGCGGGACAGGAATGGAATTGGGTTAACGACCAGTCGGGCAGCGGAGACGCTGAGCTCGTGTTCTCGCAAAATGAAATAATTCCGGACTCGATATCTCACTATCTACAAGACTCGGATCAGTCATTGTCCTTGGAAACTTACGACACCGCCTTCAGTGGGGGCCCTCGTTCCGAGGAACGTGCGTGGTCTATCTCCTATTCTATTCCAGCCGCAATCGAACGCTCAGCATTTGTGAATATTGACCTGGGCCTACCATTGAATACTTTACGGTGGTTCTGTCTGGCTCGAGAGTCTCGACCTTGGTTATGTCCCAGACAGGGCCGCGGCAACTTCTCTCCTGAAGAGGATGCCGTTCTGGTGTCTTTCCTGCGCCGAGACGGTCTCCATTTTGTGCTCCTTGCCGTCAGCGTGGATGATAATCTGACTGTTATTAACCCCGGTAAAGACGGAACCTTGATTGCCGTTTCCCGAAACGAAGCGCCTGCTCCTGGAACGGCATACATTATAGCTGCTACTGGTAGGACATTCGAACGTGCAAATGAGGCAGCAATTTATCATGCCAGAAGCATAGTGACAGAGAAGACTAAGGATACAAGACTTGAAATCGAATCACTAGCGAGCACCATTTCACCCAAGTGCCTGGAGGGATGGTACGACAGCTTTGCGTACTGTACGTGGAACGGCCTCGGTCAGAACCTCACCGATGAGAAAATATATGATGCTCTGGATAATATGTCCAATGCTGGAATTTTCTTTTCAACAATAATAATAGATGATAATTGGCAGTCAATCGATCGATATGGTTCCAATAACTTTCATCACCGTTGGATGGAATTTGAAGCAGACCGCAAGACTTTCCCTCGGGGCCTCAAGCATACAGTGTCGGTGATCAGAGAACGGAATCCATCCGTTAAGCACATTGCTGTTTGGCATGGCATCATGGGATACTGGAATGGGATTGCTCCTGATGGACACATAGCGAAATGCTACAAGACGAAAACCATGAAAAAACAAGATAACGGCTTCTTTGGTGGAGGATCGTTGGTTGCAATTGATGCAAGTGACGTTCATAGGTTCTATGAAGACTTCTACCAGTACGTGTTTGAAAATGATTTCATTAGTTCTGCTAACTATACGTAGGTTTCTTGCCGATTGTGGTATTGATTCCGTGAAGACAGACACACAATTTATCCTAGACCAATTAGAGGATGCCCCAGATCGAGCGCATTGTATTTCGACTTATCAGGATGCGTGGGCCATGGCCGCCCTCCGTCATTCCTCTGCAAAAGCCATCTCTTGCATGTCTCAAACGCCACAGATCCTCTTCCATTCTCAGCTTTTAGACTCTCTGCCGAAACTCATGGTCCGGAATTCAGAAGATTTCTTTCCGAGTGAGCCTGCCAGTCATCCATGGCACATATTTTGTAACGCACACACGAATGTCTTTACGCAGCACTTGAACGTGCTTCCAGATTGGGACATGTTCCAAACCAGCCATGAATGCTCAGCTTTCCATGGGGCAGCTAGATGTATTAGTGGAGGCCCTATCTATCTTACCGACAAGCCTGGTGAACACGATATAAATCTTATCAAGCAGATGACTGCGCGCAGCATGCATGAGACAATCATCCTCAGACCGAAAGTCGCGAAGACTACTTATGTCTACGCCAGCAACAAAGAAAAGAGACTCCTCCGAATTGGGACCTCGACTATAGACACTGGTGTACCAATGTTGGGTATTTTCAATATCAACGATCAACCACTTGCTGAGATTGTCACACTCGAAGACTTCATTAACGTTTCACCAGCCGAAAGGTACATCATTCGGGCTCATACTTCGAATAAGATCAGCACGCCATTGAGTCTTCGTGGCTCTAAGACCAGTCATCTACGCAGCCTGGACGTGAAAGGATATGAAATATTGACGGCATATCCGCTGCAGACGATACTGCACCCAATCAAAAAGGCAGCAGTAGATATATCTGTTCTTGGTCTCTTAGACAAGATGACAGGGGCGGCTGCGGTACGGCACTCAACAACACACGTCAATGGAAACGGACTAGTGTTGCGGGTGGTGCTCAAAGCAATGGGCCAGCTTGGTTTGTAGCCAGAGAATGTAACAACCCGTATTACACTAACACGAGATAGGTATTTTCATGTCTTGCTCCAGCAAAGACCTAGTCATCACCTACGTAAGGATGTGTGATATTTTGGCGTCTGCACAAGCAGTGACGTTTGACAAGAAAAGGAGCCTGGTAAAGTTTGATATGGAAAGCACTTGGGAGATGGTAAAAGAGAGTAATACGTCCTCGGAAATTAGTATAGAGATGCTGATAACATAGATCATAGATGAAACCAAGGTTTATTCTGAAAGTTTCCGTGAACGTTTCCATGGGAGTTAGATATGAACTGATGGAGCAATGACTGCATGTAGTGATTGCTAAAGAAGTATCAAACCCATTTTTCAGTCTACACTTGGTCTCAAATGCCAACAGCCAAGGCAAACACGCACGCGCGCAAATATAGATCACACAAAAGAAGTTTGAAAGGAGAAATCAATCATGGATGAACATCACGAAGAGATATTACTCTTGTTGAAGCTGCGTTGTCTCCACTCCTACATAAGCGAACCCCTTTCAGACAATGTTGCGGTGAGCTTATTCTCATACAAAAAAGCAATTTTCCTCCATGGGAGCTGAGGAGCCCAGAGCTGTTTCGGGAGCCTATATGCAAGCTCCCGAGACAGCTCCTAGGCTCCGTGGCTCTATCCTAAAATCTAGCTTTTTACTATGCTAATACATCGATTACCTAAAACGGTCTAAACGGGACAAAGACGCGGCAGTGATGCTCGTATGCGCATGATCCGCGCCCCACTAAAAATGACATGAAAGCAAACAACAACCTCCGTCTCACTGTACTTTGTATTTGCTCCATCTCAAAATCAATTCCAATTATTTCTACTTCCACATTTATCATCCGACAACCAAAACCCCAGCAGACCATCCAAACTTCCATAGATACTCCCTGCGAACTTCAACATCTCAAACACCCCCAAAACCCACCGCTCGCAGTACAAATCTCCAACCATGCCCTCCAAACACAAAACCGTGAAAGACACAAAGGAAACCTCGTCTACAAAATACATGGGCACGGTCGGCAACATGCCGTGCCACGTCTGCAAGCTGCGCGGCAACGGCCTCACGGACCCGAACTCGAACTGGCGGCTGTGGAACGCCGACATGAACGTGTACCGGGACGGGGCGGGGCAGGACGAGGACGACGAGGTGTTCGACTCGATCGACGACGAGATCCTGAAGAAGATCGAGCGGCGGCGGAAGGCGATGCTGTGGTTCAGCATAGGGGAGAAGCTGAGGGAGCTGCACCTGTCGGATATGGGGGGCCGGGACAAGACGAGCGCGGATGTGTTTAGGAGGATCTATGAGCGGGTTGCGCCCGAGGGGACCAAGTACGAGCCGATGGAGAGTTTGGGGACGCCGGATATTACGGAGAAGATGAGGGATGATGTGAGGAGGAGGAGGGAGATGAAGAAGAAGGAGAAGGAGGGGAAGACTGTTTGAATGGAGTCTGTAATGTGCCGGGGTTTGCTGTTGACTGTTGACTGTATGGATGACAAGGAATTGCTGAGCTCTCTGGATGGGCTGCAATGGTTTTGATTAAACTTAATGTTTACGGTATGAGGACATACACTTCAATGAAGTCCTTGAAGCAAACATCGCAATCCGCAAAGAGCGTGACGGGGGGTTCTGAACACCCCTTATCCTCACCCCTCAATATCCAAACCAGTAACAAACCCCCTCACAGCCTCCAAATCCGCCCTCATCGCCTCAACCTTCTTCTCATACCTCCCCACACAATCAACTCCCAGCGGAAGCCTAAGCACCTCCCTCCCCCACCGCGCCCGCAACTCCATTCCTCATCACAACATCGAAAATCACACTTACGCCCTTCTCCGCATCCCCTCTCTACATCCCGTTCAATCCAGACAAGCATTTCAGCGTGCTGCCCATCGGCGTATTCTCATATGCTGGATTCATGCCGGAATGCGGCGATTGGAAGGAGGCCAGGAACTGAGTGCGGAAGGCGCCAGGCTCGACGACCAGGACGCGGATTCCCCTCGCGGGCGAGGGCTCGGACATGCATGTTTGTTTACCCTCGCGTGTGAATTTCAAACGAAAATAAGGGATTTTTAGGAGATGATGGGGAAAGAAAGTGGAAGTGGAAGGAGTCAGAACAGACATGTTACAGTACGTACCTTTCAAAGCAAATTTACTTGCGGCGTACAACGTGCTCGAGGGCAAGCTATCGACTCCAGCTACGCTGCTCACATTTACAATAGTCCCGCCTTTCTGCTCCCGCATTACTGGCAATACGGCACGAATCAGACGAAGGGGCTGGTACCCCAAGGAAATTAGTTTCAAGCTGCGCGTGTCTTCTTCATCCGTAGGCAAAGCAAAATAAACCAATCATCAGCACGACCAGTCTTCCTCGAACCCAGAAACAGAAACAGCACTACAAGTACAAGCACCGTACTGTGAGCCGAGGGGAGGCACGAACGAGATATCCTCCATGGCCCCTAGGATAGAGTAGCCCGCATTATTAACCAGCACGTCGATCCTGCCGGCCAGCTTCACAGCGCCGAGGCCTGTGGAGCAGCCTGTTATGAGCCAGACTTGGGGTTTTGGAGCAGACATGTTAAGTGAAGATTTCCATGTCTTATATTATTTTTATCCTTATTACAATACAAGCTTACGAGCAACTTGCTTGTCATAGTACTGCCGTGGTGGTAGGATGGAGATCAAAAAAACATCACTTGAGTCCAGACAGACGTCTTTAATACTTCTTTCCACTGGAGTTTACATGGACTTTAGAGAGAAGAAATTGTATGATATGCGAAATCCCAAGCGGTGAGCGGCAGCTGGGAACGAGGGGTTCGGCGACATGTTGGATTCGAGCTACTCTATATACGTTGGAGTTTATGTCTTTACACCATGACTGCATATGATCTGCGAAAACTTCAAAAGAAATGTCGGCGAGTGTCTCGGAAAGAATAGTGCTAGTAGTATCTTTGTAAGAATTTGGGATTTGGGATTTGAGATTGAGGGTTAGGAGTTTGGATGGGAGCTGTTGGGTTGTGATGGAAAAGGGGGTGATGTTTACCGAGAGTGATAGCAGCAGAGTGTCTTTCCCTCTCCCATATACCTACCTACCTACCTATTTATGAAGTCTCGCTTCTACATGCCTGCCCAGAAGATCAAGAGATTTTAAACACCCAACAGCAAAGATGTGTCCTCCAGTTGATTCGAGATTCTGGTGCCGCGCTAGCAGCCTCTTTCACTCAATTGCCCACCTTGAGATCTTCTCACTTCTCCCGACCCAACTCAACAGGAATCAGAATTTCATTCATTTGCTTCATCGACATCATGCCACTTGCTTCTCGCAAACACACATCTCTCTACACATGATCCCCAAAACTCCTGCATCAGGAAACTATCAAGTAGCCAGCCATGCAATCATTTTTCCACCACATCAGTAAAAGAACTTAATACCTCGACCAGAACCTACGCTAGCCCGAGGTATTTAACTAAAAAATATAATATCGCCCAACAAGCTCCTCCGCCCAAGGATTTCGTTTTCCCAAATTTCAAATACAGATACACCGGAGAGATTTCGACCGCAGACATATATGCCGTCTAGACTCGCTTCCGCTATGCAATAATTCAGCGCACAACTCCGTAAAAGAGCATCCCCTTTCAAAAATCAAATCACCAGTAGATCAAATCATATGATGCCGCCAGGTGGATCATAAGACTGATTAGGGTGCGAGCGCCCAGTATTCCTATCCAGCCCTGCGCTGCCAGGACCATCAGGTATCTGCTGTTCCAGACCTGCAGCTAATTTTCGCAGCATGAACATGGGTTTCTTGCCCTCTTTATCCAATTGTTTGAATAGGATAAGAGGCTTTTCTTCCATGCCCAGACATCGTTCCTTGTCGCCGTATACGATATATAATGCGTATTGTTCCCAGGGGGCGTTGATATTGTATTTTTTAAGAGCGGCAGGGAGGACCTTGTAGCAAGGATCCTCCATACTGACGCGGAAAGATTTGAAAATCTCCACCGAGGCATCGCGTCCACCAGAGGGTGTGTCGAGCGCGGGAGTTGGGGCTCGCCGGGAAGGCGCAGGTTTTGTGCTGTCACGGGAGTATGTGGAGGGTTGGTATTGCTCGTCACTTGGGAAAGTACTACGAGCAGGAGTGGCTAGGTCTGAGCGATAAGATCGAGATGCAAGTGTAGAGCCGCCGAGGGTTGGTGGTGATGTGGGTGACGGTTGGTTTGGTGATGGATGCCCGGGAGATATAGAAGGCTGAGATGCTGCTAGATACGAAGATGATGCAACAGCTCGTTCTGCAGCATTGGCTGGATCCAGCGTTTGTTCCATTAAAGATCTCTCTTGGCCAGATTGGAAATTATAAGTCGGAGACGCGTTTTTCGGTGGCTCAAAATACATTTTGGTCGAGACCTTTCTGGACAAACCCCCAGACTGATTTGATGAAGAGGTAGGTGCAGGCGGCGAAATTGCATTCGAGTTATCGTAGTTGTATGAATTTTGACCATTCGTTTCCGTCGATGGATATGGAAGTGGTTGTCCTTCTTTTGCCATTCGAAATACCGGAAGTAAGTCCTCTCTCAGGCGGGTGTACTCTTGGGTTATCCTCCGCAGTTCCATCTCAGCCACGCTCATCCTTTCATCTCGTAACCGCAATTGTTCTACTAAATGCTTGATATCTTTAAGCGTAGCCGTCGCATACTGAGCCTCTGCATCTGCCGCTATTCAGTGCATTAGTAACTGCCGAGAGCATAGCTCGTTCTGGGCAGACACTCACATAAAGGAACATAATGATCGCTCTCTAAGGGTATATCCTGCTTGATCTTGATATCATAAACACTTTTCAGGATCGTGAGTCGATGGCCCACACTCGCAACTCCCATCTGCTTCAGGTCGTCATGCTGTAATGCTACCAGTGCCTCACCAACAATCTCGTTTTCTGCTTTGTATCAGCCGTCGCCCAACTATCCGCTCGAGGGCAGCCTGCATACCTAAGAATTGGTCCCCATACTGTCGCAAGCCCAGGCTGCCGACAAAGTCAGCGCACTCGTCGGCAGTCCACTCCGTTACGATGGTTTCCGGCAACCTGTCCCCGCTGCTATGAGCACCATATGTGGTGGGGGTGTGTTCGTTCGAGGATGGCCCTTCCGAGTCTGTAGGTGAGGCTTCTGAATCGGTGGCCAGGACAGGTGAGCTGTCGTGAACGCTGCGCTCGTACTCGTCGTCCGCATCGGATTCAGCATAAGCAGTGCCCGACTCGAATGCCATGCTGGTGCAGGAAAGAAGGGAATTGCGCTGGAGTGGTGAAGAAGGTTAAGGTGCCAAATCCGAGTCCTGCAGGCACTGAAATGCAGATCGCTGGATGTTGTTGCACGCCACGCCACGCTTGTTCACCCCTTCGCGAGACTTGAACTCCTGAGGCTGAAATGGAAATGGGTCGAAGCGGCTCCACAACGGGGGTCTTCCCCGTATTCAACAGCAGGGGTATATTGGCCAGACCAGCACAGAACAGAACTTTGTTGAGAGTATCGAATCAGTATACAGTACGGTAATCTGGATTCTGCATTCTGGATTCTGGAATCATGTAAACTTTCATTTTCATATGCTAAGTTTTACAAGTAAATAAACTTCTCGCTGAGCCTCGACCTAATACTCCTTCCGATGAAGAAGCCTAGCTCTACGGAGGTAAAATCCGGAAACTACTAAGTGAACTTCAGAAGAATGTAGGAGCGCCATGTCCAGCAGCCTAAAACATCCCTGATGGTATATATACGGTACTCCAAGCCACCGACTCCCTTTCTCCTCAAGCCAGTACGCCAGAAGTAAGACAGAGTAAGAACGCCCCTTTCAAACTTCATTATCATTTGCATCATTTACAGTTCCTCTGGCAAGGAAATACCTTCTACCTTGACGACCCCTGGGCCCTCATCTTGCGGGCCAACCAGTCCCCAAGCATACCATCCAGACGCTGTTGGTCAAAATTAGCACAATGACTAATGCTATACAATGGGTAAAACTCACGTTTGTTATATCCGCCAACTTGGCGTTCTCTTCTTTGAATAGATTTCCAGTAATCGGATGATCTGGACCAGCAGGGACCACCCCTGACTTGTCATATACGACAACTAGCAGATCTTTGATATCCGCGTCGTCCTCGAAGAAGGTTCGGAGGTGTGCATCACTCCACGTTGAAGTTGATGCGGAGGTTGTAGAGCTTCCACCCTTCTTTTCCTGGGCATCATCGGCATCAATGAGCTCTGGCGAAGGCGAAGACTGTGGCGACGGTACCTCCTCTTGACTCGAAGTATCGACCATAAGAGGCGGTGGATATGATTGCACGGGTGTAATCGGTGACACCTGTACAGGCGACTCTGATAACCTCTCTTCCACCGGATCAGGTCTCTCATTCACGGGAGTTGATATGTAACTATCGGGGAAGCTGCCTGGAATTGGACGTTGGGGCGCTTGTCTGCTCGGTGCGGGAGCAGGTTCCTCAGTAGCCGAATCTTCCGTTGATGAATCGAAATCATCCAATTCAACGCGAGACTTGGCCTTCTTCGCTTTGATAGGTTTGGGTTCCGAATTACTTGAACCTGCGGACCTAAGCATCTTCGAGATGGCGCTTGGGGCCTTTTGCTCCTTGGGCGCAGCAAGGATAGGCGCAGGACCTCTGTTGGGTTCGGGAGTCATGATCCTAACTTGCTGTTTGGGTGATCCAGCCGGTTCAGCTTGTACCAGTCGCATTGAAGGAGCTTGGACAGATTCGGCAGGCGGCGCTCGATCGGGTGCAGGAGCTTGTTGCGGCTCTATCGCCCGTTGCTCTTTCCCGGGTCCTGCCTTCCGAATTGGCGACATTTCCACCCGCGGTTGCTTTTGCAGCTTACTATGGTTTCTTTGCGCTTCTGGCGCTTGACTCGGCTCTTCGATAGAGACCACATCATCCGAGTCTTTGCTCGGAACAGGAGATCCCCGTGAGTTCTCTCCTGACCGTTTGCTGGCCATCAGTTCGTCAACTTCCTCATCGATGGAGTTTTTTGACTTCTTGTCCTTCCGTTTGAACAGACCGCTAAGCATGCCAGGCTTCTTTTCTTTCTCCTTCTTCTCCTTCTTGTCCTTCTTGTCTCTGACCTTGTCGATGCTAGAGTCCTTTTCTAACTTATCCAAACTAGGTCGCGGTTTCAACTCTTTAGAATCATTAGATGTTCGCGCTGTTGATGTACTAGAATCGTCACGAAGCAAATTTGGCGTGAGTGTAATTTTTCTCGTCTCTACCGAATCATCCTTGAAGAACGAATCAGTGTTTCTCACTGTGCCATTTCTGGACTTGCTCTCCGGTTTTCCATTTGCATCGAAGATTTCATCGCTGGTACGAACGCCATCCAAAGCACCATTGGCAGCCGGGTCTGCACGCGCAGTCTCAGGCTCGTCTGAGTTGGTCTTAACTTCTCGGAGTTCAGCTCGTGGCTTCAAAGGTTCGATTGCAGTGATTTCGTCTTCTTCGGCAGCTAAATCTCGCTTCTCTTCGTCATGTTCCTGTTGACCGTTCTGAGCAAAGTAGTCGTCTTCTCCATCTTCCTCGTCGGTTGAGTAATCGACATCTGAGGCTTCTACATAGGTAGGTGCCGTAAATGTGACCGTCTTGGCGTTTCTTCTCTTGATTGCCTTTTTCAGTGGATTTTTAGACTTCTCGGCTTGGTCTCCCAACATCGTAGATGTAAGCTTTGAACATTAGCCTCAGATCGCGACACAAACAGCAAAATAACATACGTCAATATTCCTATGTTTATTTAAACGTGCCAATCGTTCTGTTGGTGTTTCAATGTGTTCTGCAGGTAAGTAACCTGCAAATTTTATTAGGTTGCTGCAATCTGGGAGATTCCATGATTTAACCTACCAATACTACTGTCCTTCACTACCCTCACAAGCCACCAATAGCTGTTACTGTCATCTAGAAGCACCATCGTATCGCCTTTTGTAGCATTTGCTTGTCCCTCAACCGTCGCGACGAACGTGTGGAGCGCGTAAACGAATTCGAAATCGATGTCCTCTGAAAACTGTAAGCATTCTCCACCACATCCCGAGTCAACAAGTTTGGAATCAGTCAAATAAGGAATTTCATAATCATCATCTTCTTCAGAGTCCTCCTCGTAAGGGAATGTCAATCCGTCTTCGTATGGTACTGTCGATTGGTTCTGATCTTCGACACCCTCTGGGCTCTGGCAATTCAAGTGATTTTCACGGTGTTCCTTGGGAGACTTTAAGTCGTAGACATGAGACGGGAATTCAAGGCCGCTGTCACAAGGTTCCTCGGGGTAGTAGGCCAAATCAAACGAGGAATCGGGGGTGATGAAGGGATCCGGATACTGTGAAGTGTCGCTGAATCTGGTATCGGTTGTTGTGTCGTCGTCCAGATACTTACCCAGAAGATGATGAGTATCCAGGGCCTGACTACCTTGAGTCAGGCCATTGTCGAGCGGCGGAAGCCATAGCTGTATTGGGAAGTGCTCAGGAGTCTCCACAAATGGTGATGAACTTTCAACGCACGCTTGTAGAAATGATCGAGACTTCGTTGGAGTTGGAGTGTTCGCGAGAGAAGTAGACCTTTGAGGCCAAAGAGGTAGAAGGGAACACCCACCATCATCAATTGACGGAGAGCTTGAGATCTTATCCATCATATCATCATCATCCATGTCATCGTCGCCCTCGGCGTCTGCCATTTCTGCATCTTCAGCAGTCGATCCTGTCATACCGCCGTTCTGTGCAACTGCCAGATCATCTTGCTGCTGAAGATTAGACTCGTTCAACTTGGAAGTGACGCCAGCGGCCAATTCATCGTCCCCGTATTGTTGTAATTGCTGCACCTCGCTATTGGACCATTCCTTGGACACCCTGGGGCTTCGATGCTTCTGATCTGCTGTCTCCGCTGCTACTTCGCGCAACGTCTCTGCTTGATGAGGAGCTGCATGGCCACCACCTAGAGGATTTGGATTGACTCGTGGGTGATCCTGCGCGGAGGGGGTATTTTGATCTTGCAGATCAATCGAGTCTGCATGAATTAGCAATTCAGTCTAGGAATATTGGTTTAATATCTGAGTATGTTTACCTGCGCGTATAATCTCTGGTCGCGTCATTGTGTCCTGACAGCATGGGGCCTGCGAATTCGAACAAGGTAATCGAGGGTGGTTTAACTGGGCGCGCGACGATGCACGAGTCTCCGCAACTCTTGCAATCTATTCTGTCAATGGTACCCGGTACCGACGGTATTCAATATCTGTGCCCTCTGATCTAACTTCGCAATACAAAGGAATGAAGGCAACCGCGTCGCTACGAAAAGGGCGCAGGTGGTGGTTGGAGAGAAATCAAGGGATCGTCGTGGTCTTCCCAGCCTCCGGCTGCGGACCGTGGGTATATTTGTAAAGATCGCGAGAGAGTCGACTATGGCCGGCGTAGTCGCAGTCCAACCGCAGAGCAAGTAGACGTCTGATGAGAAAGGAAGGAAAGAATGGGCGTCGGAGCAGTTGATGAGGTGTGGAATCTGAAGAATTTCCAATCCATCATCCAAGAGCCGTGCCGTTTCAAGTTATTTCCCTGTAAGGGAAAGATCCACACACCAAGTTATGCGCACTAACCACTTTGGGTTGAACAACCTGAATTCACTCGCAGAACGACCGACTCGCACCTCACGCACAGTTACAAAAGCACGATGCAAGAATAGTAATACCGAGCCACGTGTGGGTGCGTATCAGGAACGACAGACAGATGCTTCTCCTCCATGTGTGTCGTGTCAGTGCCGCGGATAAAGTCAGTCGCATCGAAGCTCTCTCCCCCTTTTGCCGAGTTTGAGCCCCAACCCTAACCTAACCAGAGAGTTAGCTCTCCCAGCTGAACTTTATTCCTCACTACTAGGTTCTTATATAAGCCACCCCGCAAAGCCTATAAATATATCTCACCTACACACTTTCTAACAGTCGTACCAGGCAGGGATACTCGAGTGAAATCAAAATCTTAGAGCAAGAGATCCCCTCTTACCGGATCCGATGGGGGCAGTTAATCGAGCCTCGATAAGCCCCTTTACTATCAACCAATCAGTTGTTTGTTTCGGTCTGTGCGGCAGCTCCAAACGTCTTTGCTGATACCTCTTCTCTCATTTGTACTGTAACATGATGATTTTCTTTTGAGTCGAAAGACGAACCCTGTTTCACATGATTTCTCAGTGCTTTTGAGTAGTACAAAAAGAGCACTAAGACATCCTCAGTATTCCGAATATTGCAGTTGACGATGTATACCTTCTCGCACTTCAGGTTTTAGACAGCCCTCTTTCTTTTTCGAACATCCGGGCCGTCCGTGGCGTGCATGCGCAGAAGATTGGTTGCAAGCGTTGTATATATTCAAAATACATAAGGGTATCCCTAACACCTACTGCCGATATTCCTCCACAAAACCCTTCATGGACGCCTTCCCGTCATGAGCCGGCGCTATCATATCCTCACTGCCCGTTTTACTACTCTCCCCGGGAGAAATTCTCTCCATCTCCATATCAGAGTCCATTTTCACAAACTCCATCCTCTGAGCATAGCCCGAGCGCGAGAAGTGGTTACCCGACTGCGAATGCGTCATGGTCGTGGTTGAAGCCGCGGGCGTCTTTCCAAGGAAAAACCTTACCACAGGCCGTAAAGTAGGCAAGCAAGCACTTACGATACCAATGTTGCTCTGGATAGTCGCCCACATACCTGGCATTGCGTTGTCCCCTGCGATAAAGTAAGCAGCAGCCTCGAGACTCTGAAACCAGCTGACGTACAAGTTGCATCTGTACGAGAAACTTTAACTGAATACACCGTCCTCACAACACCGCCCACACAAACCCTACATCGATTAGCTCGAATCCTCACTCAAGAATGTCTCTACATACAAGCTCCCAACCAGAAACATGCCTGTGACCTGCCACTTGTTCTTGGTGCTCATTTGCAGCCTCCACACCATACTCAAAGGTAAACACAGAATCGCAACATCGGTTAGGATATCAATGATGCTCATGGCCGTCAGGGCCGCATGTTCATTTATGCATTTTGCATCGATATCAGGCTCCCACAGCGCCTTCATCGGCACACAAGCGAGGATGTTGGTCAAGACTCCTGCGATGGAGAAGGCAGCAACAAAGACCCCGACGCCCTGTAGATATTTGGCGAAAGCGCGCGACGGGAAGATGCGGTGATAGAGGAAGAGGATGGAGACTTTGGTTGCGGTCATGGACACGAAGGTGAGGTTTCTGGCCGCTATTGTCATCTACATAGCGGGAGCTGGTAAGTAATGGAGGGAGGTTTTCTGAGGGGAGTACTGCATGTAAGTACCTTTTGAAAAGGCTCTTTGTCGGCAGGCTTTTGAGTAATTTGGTGTTTACCAAGGCCATACGTAGTAACTTGAGAATGTATCAGAATTGTTCAAATGTAACGGAAGGCACTACTAACGGATAATGGAAAGCACAGACAGTGCTGTTGTCGTGGCCTGTAAGATACGTACATCAACAACGCTATATCAAAACGGGGAGTGTGATGTATAAACATACCAGCGCAATCATAATAGCAACCTCATCTTTCCCATAAGGACTTTGACCCAGGCGTCTCGATGCAAACCGCAAAATCACAGAGACATATGCAGCAGTTAAACATACAACAATTCCCACAATCACATTCGCTTGGAGACTCTCAGAAGCATGCGCTTCTTGGTATGCCAACTCCGATGGCGAGAGTGAGAGCGACATCGCATGCGCATATATATGCTATGCAATGCACTATATGTACGTAAGAATTAAGTCAAACCCTCCAACTTTCGAGGGCAGAAGGTCTGAAATATGTTATAGAAAACCAAGTGGAGAATACTTGGTATGACATAATAAATGACTAGGTAGGTACTCTTTCGGCTGATTGGGAAGCCAACTATCCTAAAGTGGAACCGTGAAACGGATTGTATAGATTAGCTTCCGCCCTTAATAATAATTAGTCCTGCTCGTGCTCATGCTCGTGCTCTCGTGCTACCAAATATCGAGATCACTAACACTAATCAAGTAATGCCCTTGGTTTCAAACCAGGGAATATGGGATGTTATATCCTTGGCGACACACACAACTTACAAAAAACCCTCGCACTTATAGAAGAAAGTGGATTTCTGTGGTTCACGGTAACCCAGCTTTATACCGAATCCTTGTATTTGAATTTATCAATCTACCCCTAGTTAAGCTTTGAGAGGAAATTCGGGATAGTCTCTTAGTGATGTTAGTAGTCGGTCCTTCCTTCTTTGCTCGCTTTGTGAGCGAAGCGAGCAAGAAGGACGAATCGACTATTATAGCTGATCTCGAGATTTATTTGTAGATTACTAGGCTATTTAAAGGAGTAACAGTACACTTTTACTTCTCCGGAGAAGTGAAGGTAAACCTGATTACACTTGATAAGTCATGTTGTATTCTCATCGCCTGATTATTATCCTATTATAGAAACGATAAGTTAACCTTATTCTAGGTGTCGAGCCCCGCCAGGTATCCCGAGGGGTAACATGGACGTGGGATTCGAATCCGGGCACAGTCCAATCCTGTCATAACCTCTACCGAGACCGAGGGTAGTAGTCGGTTCGTCGAAGGACGAACCGACTATTACTCGTTCAGATTGTTCAGTACGGAAATGTACTCCAGGTTGGGATCCTATCTCGTGCTCGTGGACAATTGCCTACTAGAGTAAGGACATATTTCTCAAGCGAGCAGGATCTAGCACGTGGCGAAGGTGGCATATACACCACGTGGATTGTGCACTTACGCAATAACAATTAAGATGATACTTGTACCTCCGTATAGCTGAAGGTTTTCGAGATGATAAGCTCGAGATAAGATAGATCTCCTGTCGTGAGAAAGACGGGTCATTCCCGCGCGGGGAGATAATCACGCAATTCCAGGATATCATTACCCGCCATCAATGCACACAATTAGCGATACTTATGCAATTGTGACACCTGCAGGATTGCCGGGGGGCCTGGAGAAGACGGTTACCGGTAGGTCTGGTAAGATGAGCGCGACGAAGTGGTAGGAACAAGAACGAGGTGCCTGTTTGAAACATTGGTAATAAATGCCATAAGCCAAGGAACACACCCCGTCTCTCAAAGAATTGCTTGGTGGTGGTCATCCGAAGACTTCCAAAGTGCCGCCCGGAATAGATTCATGTATACTTGTCATAGACAGTGAAGCATGGCTGGACTCATGAAGCTGAAAAGGGGCTGATGGAGGGAGTGAGACTTGGAGATAATAGGCGATGTCGACGACTAATCCACTGAGTGTATATCGAAAGTCCAGGAAATCAATTGTATTGAAGGATTTGCTCATGGCAACAATGCTCCAGTGATAAGAGGCAAGGCTTGGTCAAGTAAATGGAAGGAAGAAGCCCTTTCCTCCGAGCCGGGCCGGCTTCTCAAATCTGGGGTACTGGCAAGATAGTGAATGAAAAGCTGGAATTCGGCACTTACCTAGGTACTGTTTAACTCCTATAATGCACGGCCGTCTTTATTAAAAAAGGCCTCGCGGTGAAGAGAAAAAGTAGCACTAATTTATAATTTGCTTGGTGGCGTGGGGCATTAAAATCCATGAGAATAAGTGCCGCCTTTTATGTCAAGACTCTAACACGAGGAAGCATAATAAATAAGGTTTAGAGTTGGCGGTCCTTCTATATATAGAAGGCCGTAAAACACAGTAGAAGTTAAGGTACATAAGTACGCAATAGACCTTTAAGATGATTCAGACCTTCGGTCCTTTTACATCTCGGTTCAGTGTGTTTTGTTGCTCCAATGACTTCTGAATGATCAATGTCTTCCATGGTAGCAAAATCCACTGAGTCCATTTCGAACACAACTCGAGGTGACTTCACCCTCTCGAAATTTTCGAGGTACAATGTGAGCTAGCCTCTTGTTAATTGGGCTCGAGAAGTGAGTTCCTCGGCGCATGTTACACTCGCAGTCCAAAGGCAATTTAGGAAGGTGCTACAAACTCGAATTCAAGACAATGATACATTAGAGGGTACCCAAACATCTAATCAGCCCTCAAGAATACAGCATACAAAAGGGAGTGATTTCCTTTTCATATCTTGCCAGTTTCGAGACATTTCGAAATTGCGAATTGTTTTATAGAAAAGCTTTGCGAACCCTACTGAGGCTTGTATAGATGACCAAGAGCCGGGTACTCGTACAGAATCTCGATCAGAATCTCGATTGAGCCTGTACGGTCTATCTTGTTTTTCCCCGACGGTCACGAGTCGCCAGAGAAAGAAGAAAGTAGTAATGTAATTAGAAAGCAGCGAGAAGAAAGAAGCAAGCATGATCCGCATCAACTCCAGTGCTGTCCTACGAGCACTCGCTCTCGGACATCATCTCAAAAGCACTGTTGAGGCTTTCTGTTGTGTCTGCGAAATACTTTGTTCTGTAGGTAGGTACTGAAGCCATAGTAACCCATAACAAGCTTTTTCCAAGGGTCCACAATCCACCTAAGAAACGTGGGAGGCTCTTGGCGATTCTCCCAAGAGCATACTAGCAATTGACCTCCGGGAGGGTATTTTTGGGAGTGCCGACACCTTCCAATTGCAGCTCCTCGTGCTTGATACAGTACAGTAATGATCCAGCGATGGTGGTTCTAAAAAGTGTCATGCATCAAGGCTCAAGCAGATGCAGAGGCCTGTCCTGGCCTGATGCGCCAGATGTCCCCGCTTACTGTGCGCAGCCTGTACTGTGCCGGTACTTCAGGAGCGCCCAATCCCGTCCATCCCGTCCATCCCGCGCCTGGAACCGCACTACCAGTCTCAAGACAACATCGAAACCCAAACACCACATACGCCGGAGGAGATCAAAGTGCTAGCTGGACTCAAATATTAAGCATAAAAAAGTACGACCAGCCAAGGAGTTCTACATCATTTTGATCGAATTGTACTGCGAAAAGCCTCAATTCGAGCCTCAGACCCGATTACACCTCCACGTACAATGTCGAACTCTCACCACTGAGGTATCCAGCAGAGACCCGCGGCAGGACCGCAACGATCTGATAATGGAAGCAAGGCAAATAATTAATCTGGCTCATCCAACGGTCATCTCGGCGACTGCAAGTCGACCGCATTGTACACCATTTACGCTTCCTTCAAATGGAGTATTGACTTTGGGATTATCCGAGGTCATCACTCTCACATCGGACGCGGTCTTCAGCCCAGAATGCACAGGCACCTCGGGGGACATTATTATCACAAATACAGACTCGTCCTCTCCCTCGACGCTATTCGACCTCCGCGATCCCTTCTATGCTTCGACTATACCCGAGTGCTACGCGCTGGCGTCAGCGACCGTAATTGCCTACATGCTCGTCATCATGCTCCTCATCACACCGCGCACATTCTTGCATGATGGGATTGTACTTCTGGGCCGACGGGGCTTCACGAATGGTCCATCTGGGAGTGATGCTGGAATCGGAATTGGGGGGCGGCCTTGGTTGCAAAAGGTAGCGGCGATGACCGTGGCGATATCGCTCACCATTGCTACGGCGGATACTTTTCGAGTCGCCGAACGCCAGTATAATGAGGGAATTATGGATGCAGGGGCACTACAATTGGAAGTAGAGGATGGCACTGAACTCAAGGTTATCCGAGTGATATCAGATACGTTTCTCTGGCTAGCCCAAGCGCAGACCCTGATACGATTATTTCCCCGCCAAAGAGAGAAGATCATTATCAAGTGGACTGCCTTTGCGCTCATTTCACTCGATGTATTGTTCAGCATCCTTAACACCTGGGTTTACAATGGGAACTCGCGCCCCCGCAGCTTCGTGGATGCGGTTCCTGCTTTGGCGTATCTCTTTCAGCTTGCCCTAAGCCTTCTTTACTCTGCTTGGGTCATATATTATTCTATTACAAAGAGACGATACGCTTTCTATCACTCAGAGATGAAAAATATCTGTCTTGTAGCATTGCTATCGCTGGTAGCAGTGCTAGTCCCGACAGTCTTCTTCGTACTGGACATCTCGAAACCAACACTGGCAGGGTGGGGAGATTATGTACGCTGGGTTGGTGCAGCAGCAGCGAGTGTGGTGGTCTGGGAATGGGTAGAAAGGATTGAAGCTTTGGAGAGAAATGAAAAGAAGGACGGGGTTTTAGGCAGAGAAGTCTTTGATGGCGACGAAATGATCGATATTACACCTTCATCGGATGAGGTCTGGGCTCAGAGAAATGCAAGGCGTAAAGATGACGAAGAGGGGGGAAGTGGAGGGGCCACAACAAGCTCAAATGGACGAGTATGGCCCGGTATGTCCAGCCTCGCAAGTCGTTACAGGTCGCGTGTGGTTGCTCACCATGGCGATGAAGGTGGCATCCATGGTCCTGAAATACCACAGAAGGCAGCTAGACGAGTACCACGCCCTCGTCCCCCTCTTTGGCCAGGACGGCCTGCTCCAGCCGCAACGCCTATTAGCAGAACCGATACTGCCAGCGCTGAGAGTACGGTGTATGCTGTTCGATATCACCCGATTAGTGAAGCTACACCACCGACCAGACCTGGAGGGTCGAGGAGTAGTAGTGCAGATGCTAGTAATGCGATCAGTACATATGGAGATGTGAACGACCAGGTTAGGAAGGACGTAGCAATGGAGCAAATGGAAGCAGGATCTGAGGAATCGACCGAGGATCGTCGCAAAGCATCATGGCAAGCATTAAACCCTTTCCAGAGAAAACTGCAAATCCCTCCACCAGAAGTTTCTGCCCATGCAACGAAGGTACAGGACCCTGCCAGCATACACGGGTCTTCTCATCGGTGGAATGTTCGTGCGAAATTTGAGGAATTCGCAGCAACCCAGGCGGAGAAGCTCCGTGAGAAGACTCGACCGGTTGTTGATGCCGCTTCTCTTCCAGTCACCGTCATCCCCGCCCCAGTTCGAAGACGGGATTTGCAAGGTACTTTGCAAGAACTTGAGAATGCCGACAGAAATGAACTACCGCTCGCAAGTCCTACAGCTCCGGAGCCTTGGCTTAACAGGACGTCACGTACAACTCCTGTCCTCGATGATCCAGATCATTCTCGGCGGTCACAATCGCGGTCCCAGAGATTGAGTGATCCATATACACCAGATGACCTCAATCGACCCTCAACTCATCAGCGAGGAACTGTGTCTTTTGTTTCGGCGGGCCAACAGGACAGGGAACGACACGCCAGCATTCGAAACAAGCCTACTTCGCCCGTGTCGCCACCATCTACGGGGGCTGACCCGCGAGACAAGGCTGCAACTATCAGTTCTCGAAGCAGCAACGTTATTGTTCGAACAGCTGCTTCGCCAGCTGGTTTACCAGTTCACAGCATCCCAGCGCCTCCTCGAAAGCCGAGATCGAACGATGATGATTAGTTTTCGTGGATATGTCTTTTCAGCGTGGCGTTACTCGGGTGTGTATTTTTTTGTATATGGTATGGCAAAAAGCGCATGGAGTATTTATTAGGAAGCATGGCGTTTAAGGTATAAAGCGGTGGATGGAAGAGACTACGTCAAGGAGCATTTGGATAAGGGGCTTGGAAGGCTGCATTGCATATATTGTATACATCACCAAGATGTGATGAAGGTATGACGGGAGGGTTTTACATCTAACAAATAATGGGAAGTTGAAATAGTTGCCGTCTCATAAGGATGTTTTGAACTTGTGAGCTGTTGTGTATTCGGGAAACCCGGGGATATGGACACTCGGATTTCGGCCCCTATCCACATGCACTAGCCTGTCTAAGATAGGCACGTCATAGCGAAGCCGGAGGACTCTTTGAATATATAATTATAATTATAAGCCACATCTCTTGGTTACTTTGGACCTCTTAGTTGATACTTTTTACCGCATATCATTGAGAAGCTACCTAGGTACTTATTCTAATTATACATTTGTTTCGAAGTCAACGCTAAGCATTCTTTACTACCGGTACTTATTACTGTACAGGCAAGGATCGGGGTTTAGGAAATTTCCCGACTGCAATTTCCATCCGAATTCAGAATAAAATTCATGTCATTTGGCCCCCTTCTAAAAATCCACACGTACCTCCTCCAGAAAAAGAAGACTTGTGGCGCGCGTTCTCTTCTCTCGACCGCTCCTTTCATGTTGTACCTCTTGTAATAACTTTTTCGCACTCCCAATATGCCCTCCACAGAGGCCTTTCCACTGCTCTCTTCCACCGACAAACTAGCACCCCGTCAACACAACGTCGAACAACCGCGAATTCGGCGGCGCTCAAGCGGACTTGGTGGAGAGATTAGAGCTGGAGATACCAGCGCGCCGGCATTAGCAACACTGGATGTGAGGCCGCCGTCGCCGGGGACAATCAAGGTGAGTCGGGCGCCATCTTGCTACAATATGGTCACCAGAGCTGAGGATAAGCAGGCGCAAAATGAAAGCTATCGCAAGAAACCCTTCTCGAAACGGCGGAAAGCCAAATCACTCTTTGTGAAATGGAAGAGATACGCGTTGAAGCATACTTGGGTTACTCCCCTTATCCTCATTGGAGTCTTCCTCGCCCTGTTTGCCATCAATCCGACCGAGTCGAATCCTATACACCACTTCATCTTCCTCTCCTATAAGCTGCCTGCTGAGCCGGGGGCACCGGTCCATTATGGGAAGGGGTGGTGGGATTTTGCGTTTGTGGCATTCTACATTGTCGTCCTGTCCTTCACGCGAGAGTTTATTATGCAGCAATGGCTACGGCCCATGGCACGAAAGAGCGGGCTAAAAAGCCGGGCAAAACAGTCCCGGTTCATGGAGCAGATGTATACTGCAATCTACTTTGGAGTCCTAGGACCCTGCGGACTATATGTCATGAGCCGGACGCCAGTTTGGTATTTCAATACGAGGGGGATGTATGAAGGATTCCCGCACAAAACGCACGAGGCGGATTTCAAGTTCTACTACCTCTTCCAAGCGGCATATTGGGCTCAACAGGCACTGGTTCTAAGTCTAGGGATGGAGAAGCCTCGGAAGGATTATAAGGAGTTGGTTGGACATCACATCACGACCCTCTTCCTTATTGGACTAAGCTACAGATGCCATTTTACGTATATGGGCCTGGCAGTGTACATCACGCATGATATTAGTGATTTCTTCCTAGCTGTAAGCACCTAAAGCCGAGTATAAGTAATGCCTGCTAACAAACATGCTCTAGACCTCCAAAACCCTGAACTACCTCGACCATCCATTGGTCGGACCCTATTTCGGATTCTTCATTGTCGCCTGGTGTTACCTCCGTCATTACCTTAATCTCCGCATCCTCTGGTCCGAATTCAACGAGTTCAAAACCGTAGGACCATACGAGCTAAACTGGGAGACCGAACAATATAAATGCGATCTCTCACATTGGATCTCCACCTTCCTGCTTGCAAGTCTGCAAGGCCTGAACATATTCTGGCTGTACTACATTCTGCGCATCGCTTACCGCTTCTTGTTCTACAACGTAGCTGAAGACGACAGATCAGATAATGATGAAAATGAGCTGGCGGAAGAGCAGAGATTGGACGCCCTGTCACGCTCGGGCGTAGATGCTGCAGCCGGGCCGAAAGTGCTGCTTAACGGGTCGCCGGTGCAGGAGAACGGCAAGGAGAACGGCAATGAGAACGGCAAAGCCAATGGGAAGGCCAATGGCAAGGCCAACGGCACGACCAAGGTTCAAACGGACGGCTTGACGAATCGGAAGACTACCACGCGAAAAGCTTCCCGGAAAGTCTGAAATGCCCTCGCGGAAGCATGAGAATCCGTTTGGATGCGGGCAAGGGGCGGGGGGGATCTCGGTAGCCAGATCCGTTGCGATCGATTGGAGACCTGCGGATGCCGACTTTTGAGGCTCCGATGCTGGACGACACGAACAAAGTGATTTAGTGAAGTCCGCTGGAGAGATTATGAGACGAGAGATTGGAGCGGCCGATCTGTGACTGTCGTTACGAAGCCATGTTAGCACTGCTCGATCAAGGCTAGGTTGGGTTGGGTCCTAATAGAATAATAGAGGGATCTCGGAAATTATCTGTATATCATTCGCTTCTTGTATTGATTCTGCATCGTTAAATACTTATCAATAATAGAAACCGATAACCATAGAAAACTATGCCTTTTATCTGTGTTTGATTAGGGCGCTTTTTGATCTTCAGCTTCAGCCGCCCGCCCGCCTGTCTGCGCTAGCGAAGAACCCCTTTTCTTGTCTCCCACCCCAAGTAATTAGAAAGGTCTGTTTTAACTCTTACCATGCTCTACGGCCCTTTATTAAAATTCGCTATCACGACCTACATATAGATTATAAGTGGAACTTTATTTTGGAGAGCTCGGTAGGCAGTTAGTCTATTCTGCTATCAACTAAGGGTTCTTTAAGGCCTTGATCTTAATGATTATCTATATGTCCGTTCTCTTGCGAGAATCCGAACAAATAACGAAAGTGTATCCTTTGCAAATATGTATCATGTGGATGTGGCTTAGACTGACGCTTCGTCTAATGGTTCTAAGCCAGTGTTGTATTTCAATCAAGTAATGGCTATGTAGAAGGAACTCGTTGCCGTTTTATTAATTACAGGGGATGGCGGATCTGGATACAAGTCTGTATTCCAAGCATGTCTTTCCCCGGCCTGCTTGGACCAAGGGAATCAAGCACAGGCATTTTAAAGAACAACTAGGAGAATGAAAGGTGACTTCGAGGATGGAGGGACAGATGGAAGGCGGAGATTCCGTATCAGTATGTGGTGCCATTAGCAGTACGTGGTGCATTATTTGAGCGATACAGTCACACTTGCCAAACCCATAAAGGAGACTAGCCAAGGAAGTTCAATGCACAGCTCAACAATGTACCACATAATTTCAATTCTGCGTGCGTACACTAGGGAATCCTTCGAGCAAAGATAACATACCAGGAGACAACTCGCTTCGCACTGCATGACTTCCAAGCGTAAACTCATGATGCCTAGGCCGGGGACATGCACCTGTCAAAAAAGGTATACTCGCCTTGCCCTCTTTGTGGGACACAACGGCTGTTTACTGCAATCAACACGCCCAACAAAAAAGAATTCTGTTGACCGCAAGTTCATTGACGTGGCTAGTGGGGTAATGAAGCATAAATCTTTGCTGGAGTTGCAGATGCCAATGTACTTTTAGTTCCATCCATATACAGGACTTTGTGTATATAGTTCTCCATGTCATTGTATGCTTGACGTGAAAAATGGGGATTTCAGGAAAGACTCTCGACTTCTTCGCGTCCAAAGTCCTTACACCCCCGGCCTGCTTGAAAGGAAATGCACTGGTATGGGATAGGTTACAGCACAGGATGAGTAGCTCGTTTTGCCGTGCCTTGCAAGGTCGGATATTGAGAGCTGCTGTGCTCTGCTCTGGGTCACGGTTCTGTACTGTCAGTGCCAATGACTGAAGGGGAAAAAATAGGCGGTCAGTAGCTCCCCCCAACCCGCGGGTTTCCTGCTAACTGGTTCAGTATTCTGCTTCACAGCTTATAACTCTCATGCCAGCCCGCATTCAAAACTTCGAGTGGTGCGGAGGAGAAGGTCCCGCTGCTACACAAAGGCTCTTCTTCCTCATAGACACGTCACTATCTGTGGCTTATAAGGAACCTCCGTCTATCATAGCAGCAGAATACGCGACTTACCCCTGAGATCAATTACGGACCGCCCAAAGTTCAACGCAAAACACATCTCTCTGATCGACCGACTTGGACAAAAAGAGGTGTGTCAAAGCAAGGAATAACAGGCAGCAGTTGTCTCAATCGGATAACCTTTCCCGCTTGCAACTCTGCAGGCTCATCAGGCTATCCTGTAGTTGTCAACGTCGCGTCGAGACATGCACCGCAACTTGCAAGACATTCAATGTACGACAATGAGAGATCTTCAACTGCATGACAACGGCTTTCCTCCATCTCGAGCGGCGGAGTGAACCTCGCCGAAGTGCTGCATTGGAGCGCATAATCTTCAATAAATTCGTAAGCACCCAAAAGCATAATTGGCCCCTAGCGACCCGCCGCCTCTGCTGACTGGCATATTCTCATCTTCTATACACAGACAGGCCAGCGGAAGTTCCGATAGGCAATCGATCGATGCCCATTTCTCGCTGGCCTCCACTTCCCGACTTGGAGCCTCTGCCCCATCTGGAGGAATTGCCATTGTGGCTTTTCGGCAGCTCTTGCTTTTGAGAGCCGGAGGCAAGCCCCCTTTCTTCGAGACCGGCTTGGCAAAGATTAGTTGCTGCCAATGATCATATTGCCAAACGCTTAGATCCGCGATAATGGCTGGAAAGCCTTCCATCTACCCGGGATCCCAGTCTGCAGTACGACATTGGGCAAGAAAATATACGAGAGAGTACAAGACACCGGGGTTGAGATTCGTCAATATTCTCATCATCTGAACAAGAAGACAGGTCACCGCCGTCGCCAAAAGACCTATGGTGGAAGCCTGATAGCTTCCTTGAGCATGTATGGCTTAACGGCAGGAGAACAAGTACGTATGTCTTTTTTCTGTACATGTACCACGCTGGCTGCTGCACCGAACATGATAGTCAATGCAGGGCTCAGTGGACCACCGAATACTCTTAATTTGATTGCCACAAGACGTCTGAGACGATCGTCTAGTCGGAGAAAGGAGAAGGCACGGAAGGCGGGAGGAAGGTTCCTGCACACCGCTTCAATGATGGATAACTGCACTCGGGGATATATGCCAATGACAGCTGCTGTTATGGAACGTCGCTACGTTGTCACACAAGATATACATGCGATCATGTGCGACCTCGGATCAAGCTTCTCTCATCGTTGCTTTGATCTGGTAGAGGATGTTCTACACCGTGACCTGGGGGCGGTGGATTGGGTATATACGCGTTGAGACAACCACCCCGAGTGAGTAGCTATAGCAGTGTGCATTGGGCAGCCACACTTGCAAGCGCATGACGCAGATGAGGCACGAAATAATCCAGCGATATCTTGTGGAGGGGGGCTCGAGGCTTACCGGTATTGGGAGCGGACAGCGGACGGGGAAGAGGCGGTTTCCTTACCCGGAAAACTGGTATGCATGCGCGGAAGAAATGATACGGAAGCGGATGCTGTGCCGTACGGAGTACCGACCTTTGTTCGTTAGCAGAGGAGCCAGTCGATGTCGGGCTCACCAATGCACCAATATGCTCTGGGCCTACCGGTAGGACGATGGGGATGGGGTGCTTGCTGGGTGCTGCGAGCTGCGAGCTGCAAGAACCACGTGTCAAAAGGCTTTGGCAAGCCACACACACATCAGAGGTACATCAAGAAGCCTGTACGTGGTACATACTTCGTACAGATTCGGCCGTAGAAAGGTAAGGTAGTAAGGTAGGTAACCGACAACAGACAGGCCCAGGGCATTTACACTTACCTACTGCTTCTGCTTCTCTATCCGCCGGGTTCTGGATGAGGCGCGGCTGTTGTGTAAGACTGCTTGCTGAGGGCAAGCGTTGAGACAAATTGCTGACTGGCAACTACATACCTGGCCTGGCTCTACGGAGTGTGGTGTGGCTGGACGATGGGATGGATGGTCGGATGGCGGTTCACTTAAACCCCTGTTGGGCTTGTGGCACTGGACGTATAACCTGGAGGGGATGGAGGGGAGGGGAGGATGTGAGGATGGGATGGGATGATGGAGGGGCTCGAAGGGAAGCGAAGATGGAGATGGAGGGGTGAGGAGAGGGGCATCAGAGGCCTGAGGGCCTGAGGATTGCCTATCCATGTCATACCGTACCGGACCGGGTACCGAACCTACCTACCTACCTAGGTACCTACACGAATAGGAGGGAGAGGGATTGCAATTGTCCGCCATACCTCCCTACTCCGTACAGTACAGTACGGATTAGAGTACAGCAGTGCAAGCCATACCATGCTCAACGGGATCATGGGGGTCACTGGGCTTAGGAACCATGAACCATGGAATGAGAATACGGTGGGACTGGCTACTGTAGTATTGGCAGTAGTTGGCACTGGGACTACCCCTATACGCTGCATTTAGGCAAGTGCCTTCCGAGCGAGCGGAAGCCCTGGAAGTCGAGAACTGGTGGGATGGGCCCTGCTCTATTATTTGGTCTGTTGCATGTCATGTACATACAGTAAGTAGTAGCAGCACAGAACGTGTTACTTCGAAGTAATATTCTGTATAAAGTCAAAGTACCTACTATACCATCCATCCTAATAATAGACACCGATATATGTATACATGTACACATAGATATATATATAACTAATCTATTTCTGCTGGGACTCGAGCCAGATCCAATGCAGAAACACATTGGAAACAACGCGGATCACGTCCACACTCTCTCTGCTCTGTGCCCGTCTAGAACCTCCCCTCCCCACTTGGATGGAGGCTTGTTACTCCGTATGATCAGACAAAACACTGGATCTCTCACTACGACTATTGCCCATTCGATAACATACCATACCCATACCTTCCTACCGTACCGTACCTACCGCACTTTCCATACCGTATCCCCCGAGCGCGCAAGGCGGTGAGATACCAGACTTGATCGGATCTGCCAAAAACAGCTGCATTGAACTTTGATTCAACTCGACTACTCGACTCGACAACCATCGACCGCGACCACTCACGTTTCGAGGTACAGTACAGTACACTTGACGTGCTACTAGTACTTCCGTCCGTTTCTATCTAAAATCTTTGATGCTTCAACTTCTCTTCTCTTTGGCGTGGAGTCGTTCCGCAACAAGCCAGCAAGTAATACATACACATGCCCGATAGCCGTCCATTCCATATTGCTTAGTCCTCCTACATACAGTACTCGTAATTCCTTCTTCCTGTTCTTTCTGCCCCCCTCCCCCCCCGTCGGTCGTTTGCTCTGTCCTGCCACCAGTGCCAGTCCTGTCTGGTCCGGAACCCAACTTCACTTCGTTCGCTCTTGCCTTGCGGTGTTTGCGTTCCGTGCAAATCTATCTATCGAGCCCCTCCTTAGGTTGATCTTCAACGCCCTCCCCATCCAAGCAGATCAGATAGCTCACAGTCACGCCCACCAACTACAACTATCCCCAAGGTACCTTATCCTCCCCCGCTCATTGTCATTCACTTTCTACGCTTCTTTGAGGCAAGTACACGTCACATGGCCGTTCCCAATTATTGTTCCACAAGTACAGTACAAGCCACAACGCTGACGATCTGGTGACTCTCGCAGTGGCAACAGCCTTATTTATTTAGTACCTCGGGAAGCGCCACAGGCTTCGTCTTCTACTGCTACCTCTCTCTGTCCTGTTGTCCCAATCGAATGGGGTCATGAACAGCCCACGATCTCTTCACGAAACGGAAATCTGATGTGGGAAGGAGGGTACCGGTCATAATAACAAGGTCATGGCTGGAGAACAAGTCGAGCAGAGCTCGCACCCTTGGAATGGAACCTCGACAAGCGCCGAACTTCTGGATGTCGTCCACTTCCATTATGCATGGGTGCTATTCATCGTCTTTATGATATCATTCGTTACCAACACCGTGCTTACTGCTGAACCCTCCGCCGAATCCAAAGAACACATTCTTACAGGACCTGGAGGCAAGCCGTTACCACGCTCCGCTCGCAAGTACAAGGAGGAATTGCAAAGAAAGAAGAAGCTCAAAGACTTCAGTCCTGCCCGCAAGAACCTCTTCCTCTACCTATCTACTGGAGTACTTGCCACCCTCGTTGCCAATGGCGCCAACATCGTTATACACGCCCTCACCAAGCGTGAGGAAGGTTGGTGGTGCGGTCAAGCAACCGCTGTAAGCTGCATCCAAACCAAACCTTCAAAATTGCTTCTGCTAACCACACGATGAATACAGATATACGTTTGCGCTTCTGCCTTCTTTTACAGCATATTCCTCATATCCCTGGTTGATACAACGCCTTCGCCAAGTATTGCACATCAGCTTACCTGGGTGGTGGCCCTCATCGGGGAAATCATACTGTTAGCAGGCACAACAGCGCTCTATTCCACCCCGCATGAAGAAGTCAACTCTCTGCCGAGAACAAACCACGAAATCCAAAGGTCGTTTGACGAGTGGGAGATCTTCGAAGTCACTTTGGACGCTGTGCGGGTGATGCTTATAATTTTCCAAATCGGATTCTACACTTTATTCTCCCTCGAACGCCTCTACAAGAGTAGATATACCAGTCGACCCAACAGTTATCTCGACGAACATGCACCCCTCCTTATCAATGGCCATGCAAATGGCAACGGGAATGTGCATGGAAATGGATCCATTCCAAACGGTAATGGTGACACGGGCTCGGACGGCTACAGGACTGCGAATGGGAGTACGCACGCACCATCAGAGAATGGGAATGAAAGTGGTGGTCGTCGGAGCCTAGATGAAAATCCGGCTTTCTACAAACCCACGACTGCGCCAAACAAGACATGGTGGGAGTACCTCAGGGGGTATTCCCTTTTCTTCCCCTACTTATGGCCCAGCAAATCGCTCCGGCTCAAGATTGTTGTCCTACTTTGCTTCATCCTCGTGGTCTTGCAGAGACTTGTGAATATTGCTGTGCCCTTGCAGATAGGAACTGTCACGAATGAATTATCCAGAAAGGATGGCGCAGGAATGCCGTGGAAATCAATATCCCTTCTGATTGCCTTCAAATTTCTCCAGGGCACATCCGGAATTCTGGGTGCTCTCCGATCGGTCCTCTGGATCCCAATTTCGCAATATTCATATAAAGCCTTGACGACAGCATCCTTCGAACATGTCCATGGTCTCAGTCTCGACTTCCACCTAGGCAAAAGAACTGGGGAGGTTCTCTCAGCTTTGAGTAAAGGCAACGCAATTAATAATTTCCTCGAACAAGTAACATTCCAGGTCCTCCCTATGGTTTTCGACCTCGGGGTAGCAATCATCTACTTTGGAATTGCATTCGATGCCTACTATGCTCTTGTTGTCGCCATTATCACCTTTTCTTACTTATACTTGACCATTCGCATGGCACGATGGCGGTCCGAGCAACGACGGCAGATGACGAACCTGAGCAGAGAAGAAGATGCAGTGAAGAACGATTCACTGACTTCTTACGAAACTGTTAAGTACTTCAACGCCGAGGAATATGAATTCGATCGATATCGACAAGCAGTCACCGCTTTTCAGAAGATGGAGTACAAGGTTATCACCTCGCTCAATATCCTGAATATTTCTCAAAACACGGTATTCATGGCAGGTCTCCTCATCACCTCTTTTATATCAGCGTATCAGGTCACCACCGGCATTCGTGAAGTTGGTGATTTCGTCACTCTTTTAACATACATGGGCCAGCTCCAGCAGCCTTTGAATTTTTTCGGATCATTCTATCGCTCCGTTCAGAGCGCCATGATCAGTGGCGAGCGTCTTCTGGAGCTTTTCAAAGAGCAGCCATCCGTTGTCGATGATTGTAATGCAGTGGCTATGCCAATGTGCGAAGGCCACATACGTTTCCAGAATGTGAAATTCTCGTATGACAAACGCAAGCCGGCATTGGAAGACCTTAGCTTCACTTGTCGACCTGGCACCACAACTGCCTTTGTTGGCGAGTCGGGAGGTGGGAAGTCCACAGTATTCAGGCTTCTATTCCGCTTCTACAATGCGCAAGACGGCAGTATTCAGTTGGATGGAAGTGATATTAATAACATCACTATCGACTCGCTGAGACGCCACATAGGAGTGGTACCTCAAGACACGGTTCTGTTCAATGAAACACTAATGTACAACTTGAAGTACGCCAACCAGAACGCCACCGATGAAGATATTTTCGCTGCGTGCCGAGCGGCCTCGATTCATGACAAGATTCTGGCTTTCCCAGATGGCTACGATACTAAGGTTGGCGAACGTGGTCTCCGTTTGAGCGGTGGTGAGAAGCAACGAGTTGCGATTGCCAGAACGATCATCAAGAACCCCCGTATTATTATGCTTGATGAAGCAACCGCTGCTTTGGACTCCGACACTGAGCAAAACATTCAGAATGCTCTCAGTGCTTTGTCTGAGGGGAGAACTATGCTTGTCATTGCGTAAGTTTCCTTTTCAGACTCTCGTCTCGTTTACTGACATCTCGAAAGGCATCGATTGTCAACCATCACAACAGCTGATCAAATACTCGTCCTGCATGCTGGAAAAGTTGCAGAGTCGGGCACTCATCAAGAACTCCTGGCTATGAAAGGCCGCTATCACAATATGTGGCGGAAGCAAATTCGAGCCGAACAGGCAGCGGAGCAAGCATCTCGAGCAGTAGCGAAGGCGAACGCCCTCAGGGAAGCTGCTATGGATCGACCTGGGTCTTCTGGTAATGAAGGAAGTCCCAGCGAGGATGTCAGCGAAAGTGAAGCCGATCCACGCACCAACGGCAATGGTCTAGGGGGCCCAAGTCTAGCCTCTAGAGCCCTTGTCCGAGCCGCAGAGAACATGCGGGATAGCACGCCATCCGTCACTGGTTCCAACGTCGACACCTTGGTTGATGAGAGAGGCGACGAGAATACGTCGTCTTCGGATGGCGAAGCTGGTGATGCGGGGCCAGACCCAACCCGCAGCCTTCAGACAGAAAGGCGGAACTCATCCACCCGGGACTAGGCATCTCGTAGACAAAGGGCGTCTCGTAGACTGAGAGATTTTGGCCCGATGCGGAGGAATTAATAGGGCATTTTGGAGCCTGACAAAAAAAACAAACACAGCGGATCCTTTAAGATCAAGTGAGCATGCAACCTCGCCATGGCGAGACAAAGCACAGCGTTTTCATTTCTTGTGTTTAGTTATTAATGAATGAATGGAGGGGAAGGGGTGGGCAAATCAGGAATGGCTTTACGAGACATAAAATGGAGCATGGTTTGGCGGTTAGCGTTGCTTTTTGCCTTTTTGCCTTTTTAATATCCCCCAGCTGGGGGTAGAAGGACGTGGGGGTGGGGGTTGGCAGCGGTGTATACAAAAGAACGGCGGTGAACAAAGTGCGTACACGGCGGCGGTAAGGCTCTCAAAAGAGTTTAGATAATATGATGCAAATCTCAAGATAATGCTTCTCTGCTATTCGCATTCCCCTTTCTTGAGAAAGCCAAGATGCACTCCTTCATCCCTCTTCCCGATCTACTCTTGCTTTCCCTTGTTTGACACCGACTCGAAGGATCGTCTTATTATTCGGATACTCGGATACTTGGCATCAATGAATGTATGAACGTCAGAACAGAACGGATGGGTCTTTTGCTCTTTCTCTCATCCACGAACATACGGAGTACCTTCCTTCCAAATTCCAACGAGTCCAGGCCCTCCATCCATCATCAATCAGAGTTTTAGTACTTGTATGTATACTTTCCATCCATCCATCCCTTCCCGCTCTCCGCACCCATGACTCTTCATCTCAAAGTTTCAAACCCGACTTCCTTGCCTTGTTCTGCATACACATACACATACATATACATACATATATATACATATAACTCTACTCCGACCCACCACCAAGTTCCAACGCTCCCAATAGTTAGTTCTCTATCCAGATTCCAATTAACTATAGTTTAACCATGAACTTAAACTTAAGTTCAGCGTACTTAAAGTGTTCAGCATACTTAAAGTTTAGAAGTAAACTTTAAACTATCTAGATTCTCAGTACTTAACTGCTTACTCGATGGGTCTATTTTATTTTATCAGATTATAGCCCCTGAACCCCTCCCTGTCTTAGGCTCCCCCTTACTCGAGTACTCCGCAAAAAAGCCATAGTAATGTAATCCCCATCCCGGACTTTTCTCCCCTAGTCTTACTTCTCTTCTCTTTCCTACCTCCATAAATATACCATTTCATTGATCCAGGGCATACTTACTTAACTTTGTCCCTTTACCCCTTCACTTCTAGTATCTATTGCCTGGAGCCTGATGAGGAGGGAGACGTTTAATCACTATACCTCCGTAAGCAGTGAACTACTAGTTAACTAGTTAGTGCTTCTTACTTGGTTGACGGCGGCGCTAGCATAGAACTATTAGTTACATAAACTAATGCTTAACTAATTATATCTGTTTAGGCTCATCTTACTAGTTTAGTTTACGTTCATCCATGTACTCCGTAATTAGCAGTTAACTAACCATGGGAGCGTTGTCACCAACAGCGAAACCCGCTCACCCACTCACTTAAAACAGTGGATTTGATTTCTTTTCAAGACATCCTTCTATAATTTCAGTCTGTGGGAATCAAACTACTTTCATTCATTCATTTTGATCTATCCACGTTTTTTGAATCCGTCACCAGCCACCCACTCAACCAAGTATTGATTAACAGTAAAAGTAATTCGTATTATAACCCTCTCTCCCTTCTATGCTCCTTTCGCTATGCTATGATATGCTATGATATGCTATGCTATGCAATCCAACATGTCATCGCCGTAAAAACTCAATACGAATTGAGCACCAGGCTCAAACGAACGAATCAATGAATCGATGGATGAATGGATCAAACCACGTTTATATATACATTTGATACCCCCTCCCTCTCCTTATACATACAGTAAATACAACAAACCGAATGAACTCATTTCAGTTCATCTAATACCCGTCTTCTTATTCAAAATCGCGCTCGGAACCCTCGAGCCACGCGAAATCTGTATCTCCTCACCAGGATGAAACTTGAATACCGGATCCTCGCTGAGATTCCGTTGATGGTTCAGCACAGGATGTGCTTGTAAAGGCATCGGTATCGGTATCGCGGGTACATCAGGGACTTGGCCTGGTCCGTTTTCTTGTGTCTCCACTTGTACACGTCCAGTCTGTTGCGCTACCCACGACGTCACTGAGCGGAAGCGCGGCGCGGATTCTTCGGATGTCGTCGTGTAGACTGTATCTCGTTGTCCTTGTCCTTGGCTTTGACTTCGTGCCCAGGAGAATCGATTCGCAGATTGATATTGAGACTGCCGGTACGTTTGCCGGGAGTTGGGGTTCGTGGACGCTTCGGGCATTATGAGACCGTCGCCGAAGCCGGATGATAGAGATGAGAGGTAGCTCATATGGCCGACCTGGTTTTGGCTCGGCTCGTGGATGTTTGAGGTTTGGTGCGAGGCGTCTGAGACCTGCCGTGATATATCGTGTTGGGTCTGTGGGCTGACGTTGTACAAGGCTTGCGTAGTGGAAACTGTTCCTTGTTGAGGAGATGGTATGTATGTTGATGGACTTGGGCTATTTGGAAGCGCTCTCGGGCTCTGGGCCTGCTGATGGGTGTCTCCACGTAATACTGTTGCGGGTATTGATAAAGCTGGTAGGGCAACCGGGGAAAAGGAGCCACCCATTTGTCGTTCTGCTGGAATGGACTTCTCATCGTGGGGGTAGCTAGAGGCTTCTGCTTCACTGGGGTACTTTGGGGGAGCATCAGTGGAGTATTGGTCGTCCCTTCGCCACCCATAGAGGTCACGATTTCCTCCCTTGCGTATTTTCCGGTTCCTGAACTTTGAAAAGGCGTCGATCTTCTTCATTCGCAGAATGAGTAATATTCCGGCTACAATAATAATAAGGGCGCCTATACTTAACTGTCAGTTTCCAATTTGAATAGTAGCATGAGGTAAAACGTACCTATTGCTCCAACAGCAATCAAGAGACGTTCAGCCGTGGGAGATAAGCTATTGCCTTTTTGTTTCCTTATACTGTCAAAGTTGCCACCGTGCCGCCCTGGCTCTGGCGTATGACTTGCAAGCGTTTCCGGCACCGGACTGGGAGGAAAACCGGGCGGAGGTCTGACTCCGCTAGGACTTGAACTCGTCCCCACATTCGTAGAACTAGGAGGACTATCGTTGTTTACCCCATTTCGTGGCTCGCTTGGTTTAGCTGTGGCCGACGGCAAGGTAGGTTGAATCGACAAAGAAGACGTAGTGGGAATTAATGAAGATGTAGAAATCTGTCTACAGTTAACATTTTGCTCTTGATTGCATAGCAGCTCACTTACTGTATCTGATGATGGTAAGGTCGTGGTTGAAGAAATTACTGCTGGCGATGGAGTGGGCGTTGAAATTACGGTAATCGTGGTTGGAACAGTCGTTGCTGCTGCAGGA
Source organism: Lachnellula arida (assembly GCA_007821475.1). Lineage (NCBI taxonomy): Eukaryota > Fungi > Ascomycota > Leotiomycetes > Helotiales > Lachnaceae > Lachnellula > Lachnellula arida. Next base: position 15,913 of record QGMF01000033.1, on the reverse strand, counting down.
GCCAAACCTGTCGTCGGGGATGTGACTGTAAAACTGGCTTGTTGAGTTGAAAAGGAACGAGCTGGTGGAGGTGGAGGTGGAGGGACGGTTCCCGTGCTCGCAGGTGGACTGCTGTCATTGCTGTCGGCGTCTCCACCATCTCCGTTGCCCTTACTCTTGTCGCCTCCCTTCCCGTCGCCTGGACCCGGATCTTTCGGTTTGCCATTTTCTGGACCAGGTCCCCCGCCTGCCATATTTTGCCTTGGCAATATATCCTCATGTAGACCATGCCGCCGTTTTAAATCTTCCAAGGAGAGTTGATCCGGATTTACTGGCGCCATCGTCGTGTTCATCCTCTGCACAATAATAGCAAACCCTCCAGGTGGTACGCCAGAATTATGGGACGTTCGAGCATACGCCAATGCTCTCAAAACGGGGAGAATAATATAGTAGTCGCTAAACTTCAAGCCCAAAAAAACAAACACCGTGAAGAATAGAAATCACGAGCCAGCCGTATAAAGAACAGAAGTTGAAAACAATAAAGAAAAGATGGCAAAGAGAGGGTGTATCAGGGTTGAAGATCTTCAGGACATGGCAATGAGTGGGACCAAGACCATAAGATGCCAGGAAGGGTACTACCACTACTAGTAGATGAAAAGTCGCGGCCCATTCTCAGGTAGAGAACGCGGAGGATTGATGTACCAGTAGGACGGAACGTGCTGTGTGCACAGAGGGGTCTTTGGTTACACTTGCAGCCGGTCACATATTGAAGGCCCCATACGCAGGACTCGTCTCTGCTTCAACAAGGCACGCCAGGCCTAAGGAGGCATTGCCAAAGTCTGGCTCTTACCATTTACCACTTCTCAGGCTGATCCAGTGGCCCATTTCCCTCAGCTCTAGTCGCAGATGGTGTGAGGAGGCCATCTACTAACCAGTTTCGTAGACATGAGACCCAGAAGCTGCCAAGGAGGCTCGCAAGACCATCAGCCAGAATTGCAAGGCATTATGGTGATGCAGATGCAGTGGAGGATTATCTGCCGTTTTCTGGGACAGACATCGTGTTTCGAACGTGAAGCCCCTGTTACAGGATCCGCCGCGGGTCAGTGCGCCTCCTGTACTCCGTATCCGTACAAGGAATTGCTTACGAGCCTCGGGCCTCAGGGCATGATAGCAAGTCGGTGCAGCAGGTATTCGGAACATTCGGGAGCGGCTTTGACGACTCTTTATTGTTGCCAGAGGCCGGAATAGCTTCATACTGTAGCAAAAGGCAATTTCCGGGTGGCTTGGCACTCTTTCAGCCAAATCCTCAGGCAAAAGTTTTCCCGGCTAAGCCAGTGCATTCCTTATGTCTTATCTTGAGGTTGTCCATGAATAATGATCTTCTTATCACGTTGTCAATGCTGTGAGCACATTTAATACAGCCATTACCATAATTTCAGGCTCTTGATAGGAAAACTCTGAAGGTCCTCGACCTTCCTGCGAACAAATCCATCTCAGTGTAACGGAACGAGATCTGTGTCCGGACCGAAAGCCCTTGATCTCAAGATGCCAATCGAGATCACCCGCCTTACAGAGCCCGACATCCCGGGCGCTGTGACTGCAATCCAGGAAGCCTTCAAAGATGATCCGTATAATAACTGGGTTTATAACGACCGTGCCAAGGCAAGTAATTCGCACTTCATGTTTGTATTTGATGCCTCAGGGGTGTCCTTGAGATGTCCTGGACGCCTCCCCGCGGTAACACAGCCTTGCCGCTGTTCTTCATCAGCCTCAATGCCTTACAGTAGGCCATCGTCTGATTGAGGACGCGGTCGTTTCTAGTAGAAGCATATTCTCTAAAAATCCATTGCGACGAATCTCGTCCATAATAGATAATCATTGTTTGGTTTCAACTGACGTGGCCGAAAGCTCGATCTGAACAGGAATCGGGTCTCTCTTGGCATTCGGTGTCGATGGGGGATTCGTAATGCTCTCTTCTACGTAGCAAAAGACACCAATGGCAATGATGAAGTACTCGGAATAGCAATGTGGATGCCTCCAAGGCCGTCTGCATTGAAAGAGACGTGGGGAGAGTGGTTTGAAGGGTGGAAGATGTGGGCCCAGCAAGTGAGGATGAATATTTGGTATGGTAGAGGTGGACTTAATGTGAAAGTACGTGGATTTGTTTCATTGTCCGTTGAAACAGAATATAGACGAGCCAGGGGCTGTGTCCGGGGTGCATTTCGCATTGACAGGCAAGGCAGACTGCAGTTGAGGTCGTCACGTCGTTGAGCGTTTTCTGGAAATGTGTTGATGGGAATGTCACTCACGCATGGCCAACGTGAACTTACGTACCACTTCTTTTTCATCGGCAAAGAGGGAAGGCGTCGTTCGTTCTTTCCTTTCTGGTTTTCTCATTTGCATTGCATTTGCGAAGTCTTGGCCAATGGGTCGCGCTTTCCCTTACAAGTCGTGCCTGTTTGAAAATTGAAGACGTCTTCATCGTGTATCTGCTTTGAGAATGTTGCTAACACAATCCAGCGATATTACATCTGGAAGGAAAAACAAGCAGAAGCCCAGTCTGAAATCTGGTCAGACCCTCAAGGCTATTACTTCCTGAACATCATGGTCGTACTACCAGGACAACAAGGCAAAGGAATAGGGAAAGCACTGGCTCGAGAGGTGACACAACTCGCTGACGCAGAAGGGAAGAGGTGCTACTTGGAGTCGAGCAGGGATGTCCCCAACATGAAGGTATATGAAGCCATGGGCTTCCATTTTGTGAAGCAGATGGATTGTGATGATGGGGGAGAGGTATGCAAGCTCTATTGTATGGTAAGAGAGCCGCAGATAGTGTCCTCGGGAGATGCGGAATAGGCATAAAAGGCTCCATCAAAGCGTAATCATGGCAGCTCCTCACTTCTGATACTGTCTGGGTGAAAGGAACGTCTTACTCGTACTCCTGTCAATATGTTTAGCCCGCTGGATTGTCGTGTGAAGGTCCAGCGGGAAGGTCCGGGCTGGGCTAATGAAGCAGAGAGATGCCACCGGGGCAAGGGAGCTGCTGTCAAGTTCTGACTTATAGTGTCATCTTTGCGGCGTATATATAAGAATCAACAAAAATTTAGGAATGGAATCAGGTCAAGAGGCTCATAAAGCAAATCTGTCGCAGCTTGAAGAGAGGCATTGTGTAGAAGTTATAGATGGATACTCGTATTAAAGGAAAGACATCTGGGTTTTCTTACTTTACTTTTTATGGAGTGTGTATCCGCGATTCCGCGATTATACATATAAATAAATTACCTACCAAAGTTACGTAGGTAATTTTATCAGGACTGTCCCCGTCGTGATTGGCCAATTATCTTAATAACCAATCATTACATTGCCAGTTTTGGAGGTTGGCGGCATGTGTCGCCCCAAAATTCTTATCTAAAAGGCCGATCAGCCAGATCCCTACCCCCGACCCAAGCTTCAGCTGTAGAAATTTTTGAAAAGCCTCATCAACACTCTTTCTCTCCTCTCCATTCCTACCTCCTCCCTTCATCCTCACTCCAATCTGGAGTATGGCGGCAACGACTAGAGCAATGATGAGGCTCCCGGCCTCATCAATTGGCATGCGCACATCGACTGCTACTCACAGAAGCTTTGCGACATCTTCGCGGTCTTTGCTTACACGTGCCGCCCGGCCGAGCTCTAGAGTCACCCTCGACAAGAGCAAACTCCAGCAGATTTTCCGCCGCACATACGCTGATATTGCGCCTGCGCCTGCAAAGAAGCCTCGTCGATTTCGCTACTTTACATACCTCTGGCGTCTTACATACCTTTCAGTTATTGGAGGGAGTGCTTATCTAGCTCACGGTGTTTGGGAGCTTCGTCATCCCGAGGAGCAATTTGCGCCAGATCCATCCAAGAAAAATCTTGTCATTCTAGGTAAACATCCCAATTGGTTGTTCTTGTGACCTTTCCTAACAGCCTTCACAGGTACTGGGTGGGGTGCGGTCTCCCTCCTCAAGAAACTCGACACTGAAAACTACAATGTCATCGTCATCTCCCCCCGAAATTACTTCCTCTTCACACCTCTCTTGCCGTCATGTACAACGGGCACAGTCGAGCACCGATCTATTATGGAGCCTATCCGAAGTATAACGAGGCATAAGAGAGCTGCCGTCAAGTTCTATGAAGCGGAAGCGACTAAGATTGACCCGGAGAGGAAGACTGTAAGGATAGATGATAATTCTGACATTAAGGGTGCTTCGAACAACACGGAAGTCTCTTACGATATGCTTGTTGTCAGCGTGGGTGCCGAGAATGCTACTTTCGGTATCCCTGGTGTGAAAGAGCACTCGTGCTTCTTGAAGGAAATTGGAGACGCCCAACAGATCCGAAAGAAAATCATGGACTGCGTAGAGACTGCAACCTTCAAGGACCAAAGCCCAGAAGAAGTTGAGCGCCTGCTTCATATGGTTGTTGTCGGTGGTGGCCCAACTGGTGTCGAATTCGCCGGCGAGCTCCAGGATTTCTTCGACCAAGACATTAAGAAGTGGGTTCCTGAAATCAGCGACAAGTTCAAGGTGACTCTCATTGAGGCTCTCCCGAACGTGTTGCCCATGTTCTCCAAGCAGTTGATTGACTATACCGAATCGACCTTCAAGGAGGAGAAGATCACAATCAAGACCAAGACAGCTGTGAAGAAGGTGACCGACAAGACCGTAGAAGCAGAGGCCACTGGTCCTGACGGAAAGAAGAGCATTGAGGTCATGCCATATGGCTTGCTAGTCTGGGCAACCGGAAATGCGGTCCGTCCTGTGGTCAAAGACCTCATGTCTCAAATCCCAGCGCAAAAGGACTCGAGGAGAGGTCTTGCCGTCAACGAATACCTTGTCGTCCAAGGTACCAAGGACATCTGGGCAACCGGTGACTGCGCCGTTGCTGGATACGCGCCAACGGCTCAAGTAGCTTCGCAAGAAGGGGCTTTCCTTGCCCGCCTCTTCAACACCATGGCCAAGAGCGAGGCTATTGAGCATAAGATCCATGATTTGAGCACTAGCCTCAACTTGAAGCCTGGTAATTCTGGCGAGGTTGCGGTTGAGATCGAGTCCCATGAGAAGAAACTGCGGAGAATCAAGGATTTGAAGCCTTTCCATTACACGCATCAAGGATCCTTGGCTTATATTGGCAGTGAGAGAGCTGTCGCTGATGTCAGCTGGTTGAATGGAAACTTTGCTACTGGTGGTGGACTGACATATCTGTTCTGGAGAAGCGCGTATTTGAGCATGTGTTTCAGCAGTAAGTATCCCTCATCCTCATCCTCATCTCACCTCACATTTCACCTTACTCACCAACTCAACAGCACGCAACCGCGTCCTAGTCGTTCTCGACTGGCTAAAGTCCAAAGCTTTCGGCCGTGACGTCTCCCGGGAGTAAATAGAGAGGGGGTTGGTTCGGTGGGATGCATAGAAGGACGGGAAGATGGCTGGCGCAAAAAAGAGGGGAGGTGACCTGTGTAACACAACACTTTTTTTTTCCTAATAATGAAACGATAGGGATAGATTGGGTCGTGGCTCTGTATGTACATAGTCCTTTCAAGCCGAAAATGAAGAAACGGACAGTGGTGCTTTTATATGGAAGACAGATATATACCGGTATATGTGACCCTCTCTCCGTCCGAGAAATACTCTGCCATATAAAGTCACGTGTATGCACCAAAATTTCGCCTGTGCACGCAAATTCATATGGCAGAGTATTTCTCGGACGGAGAGACCCTCTCGGTACTTATAGGCGGGTGATACTTTATCCATGCCCCGATTCCGGATGATGAACCCGGCAACCAGTTGTACACGTGACTGTTCTGCTTCTCAGTCTAAAGCTTTTACTTCCATCTCTTCATATCAGAGGCATCTTTAGGCGGTACATTGAAAGGCTCCCGAGCATTCTTATCAAAGGAGCTGGAGCATGGAGCATGGAGCATGGAGCGAACGTACGGGTTACTGAAATTCGGATACTGGTTCCTATAAATCTCTCATGGTATTCAAAATATCCACAATATATATTCCCTTTCATCCTTCTACAATCAACATGACCAAATCCATCCATTTATCCTTTCCCAAACAAAACCCTTCATCTATTCAAACACCCCAACCATAATCCCTTGCACCTTTACCCTACCCATAAGTAACAAACACACCATGTACGCACCACTCTCGAATGGGTAATGCTCTACTGCATCTCCCTATCAACTTTATCAACCCACTCAAACTCCGGATCAAACCCAACATGCATACGCTGCGGCCCCGTGACGCCCCGGTACCAGACCTCGCGATGCGCTCCATCAGCGCCCTCCGCTTGGATTTTTTCCGGGCGCAGCTCTCCTTTTGCTCGTTTGCCGAATGCGGACGCCACGTCCCAGGTCTTGTATTGCACTGATACTCGCTTGAGTTTGTAGTGGTCTTCCCAGATGAAGTTTCCCGTGGGAGGGGATGTGAGGTTGGGCTTGAGCTTGGGGTTTGATAGGCAGGCCAGCAGGATGCTGGAGATGATGTTGGCGCCGGGGTCGGTGGGCGGGGGGTGGATCCCCCAGGTGGCGTGCGGGAAGCAGGTTATGGATTGGAGGTTGCTGCCGCGGAGGAGGGCCTGGCTGATGCTATCCATGTGCGCTTCGTCTGGCGCGAACTCGAAGTCGCGTAACAGAGGCAGGCCGTCCACAATGGCTCCCACGGTCTCCGCGCCCAGATACGGGGTCTCGAAACCGCTCATCCGGCCCGTGTAGGATATCTTGAGGGTTCGCAGGTTCTTGTGTTTGAGGATGGCTTGCAGTAGCGGGTCGGTGAGGCCTGGATTGGCGATGGTGTTGGAGGGGTACTGTCCATAGTTTTGGAGCTTGAGAGTCGTTAGGGTGTCGAAGGAGGAAATGAAACGGCATTTGGCTTCGAATGTGGCACTCTCCCCTTGGTTGTTCATACTATCTTTTGACATGTGGAGGCTCAGACTTTGCAAGCTCAGCGGGGTATCTTTTGTGCCTTGATATGAGGTAGCCACGCTAGTGAGATGAGAGTAAAGGAGGCTGTCATTGAAACTTGTAAGATTAAGCTCACGAAGCTTGGTAAAGTCAATTGCCTTTTGGAATTCCCTGATGAAATTCTCATCGATTGGCATGTTGGAAAGAGTCAAAGACTTCAGGGCGCTGAAGTCATGTCCCTGTTCATTTATGCCCTCACCATTCTCTTCATTCGAGGCCTTCAAGTTTTTCTCCCAATCTCTCAAGAACTGGCAGGCATACGGGGCGTTCTCGATCGCCAGACTTTGAAGTGTGGTCCTCGAGTTCCGAAGCATGGACTGGATAGCATCGGACTTGGAGGAATAGTAGCCGTTGTCTTGCAAGTACAAATGCCTCAGATTCTTCACCCGAGCCAGTGGTTCTATGTTTTCCGGCTCGGAATCATTTATGAACAGACTCAGGGCTTTCAAATTTGCAAATGAGGCTATGCTCTGGCTGATGGACCTACAAGTAGCATTAGTGAAGCTCAGCTACAGCACAGGTTTCAATGCGCTTAGATGCGACACGCAATGCTTATGAGAAAGCACTTACTTGGTCACCACCCTAGTTTCCACAATCTCTAAATTGACCATGTTCTTAAACGCCTCCTCAACGTATCTTTCAACAATATACTTATGCTTTTTCCCCGGATCCGCGACGCCAACAACCAATTGTCTTACATAGCCTGCACAGAGGGGCTTTGCCTTCTCATCAAGGCCAGTTGGGTATCGCTCCTGCTGGCCTCTATACTTGCCCTCCTTCTTCAACTGATTCTTCTGCGCTATAGAAAGATGCGGCTCCAGCGTACGAATGAGCTTGGGAATATGCGCGTGAAACATGGCCGCGACGGCGATGCGGTGGTAGAGCCGGGGCATCATGAGAGTATAGAAGTTCTTGTTGGTTCGGCCCAATTTACTTATGGTTGATGGGTCTTTGAGATTGTCCAGGATCATGCTTAAGACTTCTGGCGGCACTGGCAGAGCCGATTTCATGACCTTGGGGTTGATCAGGCTGGGTTGAGGCTGAGATTTTGAAGCTCTGCCTTTCACGGCAGTTGATTTTTGTCCTGCAGTTTTCCCTGCTGGTTTTTGGGGTTTCTCTTTTATGCCCCCAATAGCTTTGGCAGGTGCTTCTTGCTCATCATCAACGTCTTCTCGTGTTGGAAGATTTTGACCCCGGGTACTCCTTCTTGTTGCCATCGTCTGATTGATTCTTTAGACGTTGATTCTACAAGTGAGCTCAGAAGGAGAAGAAATACAATTGGGAACAGAAGAAGAAGGATGCGGAGTCCGTGCTATGTATGTACGTGAAGAGGTGGAAGTTGGCAGCCTAGAGGCGAAAACGCGCTATCGCGTGACCGGTCCTCTTTTGGTTAGCCGCATTTCCTAACTGGTTATTTCTATCTGTTCTTGCGGTTCAAACTCTGTGCATAATAATGCTTAGTAAATATCATCATGACATTTCTCAGTCATTGTAATCGATTTGTCTGAGGCGAGCCCAAGTACGATCTGATTCGATGTAAAATCGATCATCGCGCCCTCCACATGACCTAACACCTCAACACCAACCATATGTTTCCACATTTCCTCTTAAAGACTTTGTTGCAAATCGCGATATGTGAACGCCCTTTTTCAACCCCCTTGCATCGCAGAGCACTGCATATCCGTGATGGGTGGTTGTACACGAATGGAGGTTTGTGGTTGGTGCGGGGGCTATGGGAAGGTGAGGGATTGGGTGTGGGTGTCGTGTTTGCTTTTTCTTTTCTTCTGTCGTGAAACCGATAGGAGAGTTGGCAACTTTGAACGGTTCGTGTTTTTTGATATAATCGGCGAAAGGGTAGTGCTGGATATGAGAGTGTGCCACAGTTCGCGGGACAGTTTTGTCTTGTTCTGGCGGAAATATGAGAAGAGTTCAACGAGCAAACGAGTAGGTGATAGAATGCTTTTCTCTCTCTATTATCTTTGCTTGCTTGCGTGTGACGACAGATTCAAATGCCTGATGTGTTAAGAAAGCTTTCAAAAGGCGGGACCTTGCTCGGCCATTATTGCCAGAGGCTTCTCTATACCTCAAAGTCTTCGTATAATACAAACTTCTTCCTTTTCGCAATAAATACAAGAAACAATTGAGCAGCTGTGGAAGTGATATAGAAGGAATACCCCCAAAACAATACCGAGAAAACTACAATATGAGGACTTGAAGGATTGCTAAGCTGCAATTCATTGGTAGAGCGGAACAGCATCTCAATTCCAGGGGAATAGCCAACTAGACTTTGGAAAACAATACCAGTACGCTATATTTGTGTGCGAGTCTCAAGTGAAAGCCTGTGTAAATGCCCTAGTAACTATAAGATACTCAAAGAAACTGGCAAAAAGCATCTTTAATAAACTTCCGCTTTTCGCGGTGGAAATTCCAGTTGTCACCAAGTTCCGACAAGGAGCTTCGCTATTACTGCTGGCTTTCCATTCAGCAAGGCGAGTTCAAGTCTTCAAGATTTAGTACTTGACTTGAGACGAGGCTGTGAAGAGCTTCGATACCTGCGCGCTTTCAACTCAGCCAGCTAAGGCATACAAACGTGGGGGCAGAGGACAAGATTCTATGACAGAATGAAAAAGAGCTCGTATTAAACCCGGAGTCACTCGTTCATGTGCCCTTTTGCTGACGTTTTCGTGCGGCTGGAAGTGTTGGATTATTGAACAGTGTTGAATAATCAGCGCAGGTGACACGCTGGCCGCTACAGTACGGAGGAGTAATTTCCGCAAGTCAGCGCTCCGCACACTGGCACTTCTTCTTACCAACTCCACTGCTCTCTTCCGGTGATGTCCAACAGCAATGCAAACTAATTGTGATGAAGCAGCACAATCGTAGCCATACGGTAAGAGAAGAAATCCAGTTGCAAAGCAGAGATTTCAATCACAATTTCTAAGCCACCGGCTTGGCTATTCGTGCAGCGACTCACGATGTAGCCATCGCCGAAGTACTGGTCGCAGGCTGTGCAATTCAGCCTGTCTCTATGCCAGGTTGGATGAAGCAACTACATCATAGGCCTTCGAGATCCGCTCCAGGTTCAAAGTATTGAATGCTTAAAAGCAACAAGACTTGCTACCCCTCTTCATTTACTATTTCACTCACTTGTCGAGCTCATAGTACTTCAGCACAGATCTCGAGCCTCGTCTTCATCCTCAGCCTCGCGCCAAAGACTCACGTTTGCTACTCAAAGCTCGAATCAGGAATACCTCACACAAAGACCGAACTTTCTGCTCGAGTCAACATCGAGATGGCCAGCAACATGTCACGGATCGTCAGAACTGGCTCTTACTCCTCTATCTCAACCTCAAGGTACGTTCACCCCCTACCACTCCCCCAAGCACCTTTTCTAATACTTCCCACAGCTCTATCGATAGCTCATCCCACAACCACATACTCTCCTCCTTCCACTCAATCCAGAACCTATCATCGTGGCTTAATGCCTCCTGGCTACCCCACAACCACCGCCACGAGCGCATTGCCACGACTACGATTTCTACGGGCATGGCGGTTCTGACGAGGGAGATGATGGAGATGCATATTCAGCAGGCGCCGGATGTGCGTGGCATGCTGGATTGCTTGCCCGTGGCTGATAATTCGGGCAAGGCTTTTGTTGGGTGGAGACAGAAGCTTGGGACGTGGCCGAAAGTGTAAAGCTTCTGTTACATACATTGGAACTTAAAGCACCGGTTTCGGCCGGTCTTCGACTCCGCAGACGGCGTCTGGGATTGATGGCGAAGATGCTTGCAACGACAAAACAGACTTTGGGCACCCGACTCGGCTTTCCCTATGCTGTTTTGGGAAGGGAATGGATTCGAGGGAGGTGGGGATGATTGGAGGTTTCAGGAAATAGCACTTGCTCTTCCTCTTCGTCGGACTACGGACTATTCTCGATTTTAGAGAGCGGATTTTCACATACCACATGCGGAGCGTAAAGCTGCGGTTTCCTTCTTGTCCGAGAACTTGGAACTGGACTGGACTGGGTTGTTTTTGCTTTGATCATACTTTTGGATGGAAGCTTGCGGTGGGCAGAAAAGGGAACATTGAATCTTCTTATGTGTCAGGCCGACTGGGAGATTGATAGTTCTTTGGAGTTGAATTTCAGGATGGAGGCTGCGAAACATGCAATCATTTGAACAAGGCTCATGACTTGCCACCTTTGTTAAGACAGTTGCGGTTCACACATCACCACACAGTTCTCTGTGTTGGCGACGGCCAAATGTGGTAGGAGCAAGGTTAAATTATAGACATCGTAGACATATAAATACAAGTAAACCATTGCGGTTGTTGATTTGAACAAGTCCTGTGACTCGCTATTAGGGAAGTTGCGATACACGCAATGGGTTGAAAACAGAAATGTAAGCTAGAATATGAGGAACCCAATTTTGTCGTTTTTTTAATAATGGTATATTTAAAGATATTCATTATGCGCCACTCAATTGAGATATCATTATGTCAGATTACATTGAATTAGACGTTTCTAGCAACCTCCAGGGGGTTGAAAGCATTCGTCGCCTGTTCTGCCTGGTGATGACTGCAATCTTTCGATAAGGTTCTGCGCTAAACACAAAATCCGCGCTAAAACGTCCAGCTTCCATGTTGTTCGGTTCCTGAGCTGCTCTGCTTGACATTTCCAAACCACAACCTCCAACCTCCATCTCCATCTAAGAACTTCCTTCCTCCTCATCTCAAAATACCCCATCTGCAACCAACACTCCCTCGTCTCGTCGATACACGCAGAGACCCTCTACACATACTGCCATCTCCTGGCAGCCATAACGGACAACAAACGCCCAAGCATTACGTCTGTCCTAGAGACCCGAGAGCCAAACAGTACTCAAAATGTCTGCCGAGCCGGACCATGTCGAGCACAAGAAGAAGGTCAACCTCAAGTAAGCTATATTCTCATCTGCACAAGCTTCCCTCCGATACGGTGGCTGACAGGTCCTGTAGTGATGCTTCTGGTGCTGAGCACAAGGCAGTAAGTTCCATCACCACTGATTCCAAGCCTCGCAGCTCGCATACTAACGTTCCATCAAGGCCGATGACACGGCGACTGCCATCTTAAAGAAGAAGAAGAAGCCAAATTCGTTGATGTGAGTACATTCAATATCCACAACTTCCACCTCACAAACTGACCAGGTGGCAATAGGGTTACGGATGCTGTTAATGACGACAACTCGGTTATCGCCCTCTCGAACAATACCATGGAGACATTACAGCTTTTCCGTGGAGATACAGTCTTGGTCAAGGGAAAGAAGCGCAAGGACACTGTTCTCATCGTTCTTGCTGATGATGAATTGGATGATGGAAGTGCACGTATGAACCGTGTGGTTAGACATAACCTCCGCGTCAAGCACGGTGATATCGTAACTGTTCACGCATGTCCCGACATCAAATATGTAAGTAAATCCGGTTTTCACATACTCTACGATATCTGCTGACAAGCTATATAGGCCAAGCGTATCGCAGTCCTCCCTATTGCCGATACCGTCGAGGGCCTCACCGGCTCCCTCTTTGATGTTTTCCTCGCTCCATATTTCCGTGAAGCCTACCGACCTGTTCGACAAGGCGACCTTTTCACAGTCCGTGGTGGTATGAGACAAGTAGAATTCAAGGTTGTTGAGGTCGACCCCCCAGAGTATGGAATCGTTGCTCAAGATACCGTCATTCACTGCGAAGGAGAACCCATCCAGCGTGAGGACGAGGAGGGTAACCTCAACGAGGTTGGCTACGATGATATCGGAGGATGTCGGAAACAGATGGCACAGATCCGAGAGATGGTTGAGCTTCCTTTAAGACATCCCCAACTCTTCAAGTCCATCGGTATCAAGCCTCCCCGTGGTGTTCTTATGTTCGGCCCCCCCGGTACTGGTAAAACTCTCATGGCTAGAGCTGTGGCAAACGAGACCGGTGCATTCTTCTTCCTGATCAACGGTCCCGAAATCATGTCAAAGATGGCCGGTGAGTCCGAATCGAATCTCCGAAAGGCATTCGAGGAAGCCGAGAAGAACTCCCCAGCGATCATCTTCATCGACGAGATCGACTCCATTGCCCCCAAGCGTGACAAGACAAACGGAGAGGTTGAGCGCCGTGTCGTTTCCCAACTTCTTACCCTCATGGACGGCATGAAGTCTAGATCAAATGTCGTTGTTATGGCCGCCACCAATAGACCTAACTCGATCGACCCTGCCCTTCGTCGTTTCGGTCGTTTCGATCGTGAGGTTGATATTGGTATCCCTGACCCAACTGGCCGTCTGGAGATTCTCCAAATCCACACCAAGAACATGAAGCTGGGTGAGGATGTTGATCTCGAGCAAATTGCGTCTGAGACTCACGGTTATGTCGGTTCTGATGTTGCATCCCTCTGTTCTGAAGCCGCCATGCAACAAATTCGTGAGAAGATGGACCTCATTGATCTCGATGAGGATACTATTGACGCCGAGGTTCTGGACTCTTTGGGTGTCACCATGGAAAACTTCCGCTTTGCCCTTGGTGTCTCCAACCCGTCTGCTCTTCGCGAGGTTGCAGTTGTCGAGACACCCAACGTTCGCTGGGACGATATTGGAGGACTCGAAGATGTCAAGCGCGAGCTTATCGAGAGTGTGCAATACCCAGTCGACCACCCCGAGAAGTTCCTCAAATTTGGTCTCTCTCCATCCCGTGGTGTACTCTTCTATGGTCCTCCAGGTACTGGTAAGACTTTGCTCGCCAAGGCGGTTGCCAATGAGTGCTCGGCCAATTTCATTTCCATCAAGGGTCCTGAGTTGTTGAGCATGTGGTTCGGTGAGTCTGAGAGCAACATTAGAGATATCTTCGACAAGGCTAGAGCCGCTGCTCCTTGTGTTGTGTTCTTGGATGAATTGGATTCTATTGCCAAGTCACGTGGTGGATCAAACGGAGATGCTGGCGGCGCTTCAGACCGTGTTGTCAACCAACTTTTGACTGGTAAGCTAATTTTGCCCCAATTTTATCTCCAATCAAGACTAACTGTTATAGAAATGGACGGTATGACCTCCAAGAAGAACGTCTTCGTTATTGGTGCCACCAACAGACCTGAGCAACTCGACAATGCTCTTTGCAGACCCGGACGTCTTGACACCCTTGTATACGTTCCTCTTCCCAACGAGTCATCTCGTGCTGGTATTCTCAAGGCGCAACTCCGAAAGACACCAGTTGCAGATGATGTCGACCTTGACTTCATCGCTTCCCGCACCCACGGTTTCTCTGGTGCCGATTTGGGTTTCATCACTCAACGTGCTGTCAAGCTCGCCATCAAGGAGGCCATTTCCACCGACATCGAGCGACGCAAGGCTCGTGAGGCTGTTGGTGAGGATGTTGATATGGAGGACGATGAGGCTGAGGACCCAGTTCCTCAGCTTACCAAGGCTCATTTCGAGGAGGCTATGTCTTCTGCCAGACGATCAGTCACTGACGTTGAAATTCGCCGATATGAGGCCTTTTCTCAAAGTATGAAGAACTCTGGACCTGGTGCTTTCTTCAAATTCCCCGAGGCAGGCGAGGGAGCGACCGAGGTATCTAGCGGAGCTGGTGGATTTGGAGAGGCCGGAAATGATGATAGTCTTTATGACTAATTCTGTAATTTATTTTCCTTTCTCATACCTCATGCATGCACATCGAGAATCATAGAGCCTGGATGGAAATAGTTGCCATCTGGAACAACCTTGGCTTCGGAGTCGGAAAGGTCTTCAGTGGTAATTCAGATCTTGAATTTGCCCGCTCGCTTGCTTGCAGCGAGGCGGGGATTCCTCACTCAAGAGGTTGCTTTTGATCTTCGGTGTGCCTCATCATAGATAGTCCAAGAAATTTTCATACAGAAACTGGCTTGAAATTTAAAGTGACCTTGGTGCAAAGTGGTGTTTCCCTTAACGCCCTCTTATGCTATGCTGACCTTAGACATGCAAGTCATTAATGCTCTTAAAGAAGCCCATCCCTGACTCAACCAATCGGTTAATATATTCCACACGCTTTGTATAATCAGAATCACTGCACATGCTTGATCAATGCCTTTCTCCAATCACTTATCCCAGCTCGCAGAACAAAGCGCTACCCAAACAGTCCTCCACAACCCCTCTACCCAAGACCCCTAGGAGTATATCCCCCCAATTGTCTCCTCTCCTCCCCTCTCCTCTCCTCCCCTCTCCTCCCCTCCCCCTTCTTTATCCACCCCTCTCCCTCCACCTCCCATCCATCCATTCATTCCCCAACCTCAACAACACCATCCAAACACTCCCTCGTAATCCTGACCCCCTCCTCCACAACCCCCTTCGGAACGCCCAAACTCGCACTCGAATTCCCACTCCCACTCCCACTGCCATCCTCCACCTTGACATCCTTCTTAACATCCTCTAGCACGCGAGCCATCAGCTGCGGGAACGTCGTTATCTCGCCGGACCGCAGGAGCGTTAGGGCGTGTGTTTGGATTAGGGTGGGCCAGTTTGTGGGGGAGGTGTGGAGGGTGTGGAGGAGGGTTTCTTGGATTCTGGGGGAGGTGGGGGGTTAGATTGGGTTGGTTTTGGGTTTGTGGATAGGGAGGAGAGGGGGAGGGGAAGGAGGGGAAGAGGGGGAAAGAGGGGGTTACTTTGAAATATGCCCGTCTTTTAATAAGATGGTGTTTATTTGGTGTCGTAGATCGGGATCTTGCGTTGAGGGCGTGTATGTTGATGCTGCTTTTGGGACGCGGATTGGGGTTGTGGGTTCTGTTGCCATTGTGTGTGTATTTTTTATTGGTGATGTAGATGTATGTATTGTTGAACTGATGGTTCGTGGTTTGTGTGGGTATTTTTGCAATGTGCAATTCTGGTGAAAGATAGGGTGGAATATCGTGGTAATGTGGTAGAGTAATGGCGAGATGTTTTGGTGGATTGATGTTTTGTT